>ML808938.1:113616-134441 GCA_009831015.1 Picea engelmannii | reverse complement strand
AATCAACAATCCAGGGAAACAATGTCCATAGATCCTCTACACCAAGAGAACTTCTTAGTGCTCATAGATTTTATTAATGAATCTGCAACATTCTTCAAAGTGTCCACCTTCATCAACAACACCTTCTTTTCTTCAACCATGTCTCTCATAAAGTGATATTGAACATCAATATGCTTTACCTTTGAATGATAAGCTGGGTTCTTCGCAAAAAAAAAATCACTATGACTATCACAATCTATCCTTACATATTGTTGTACCAACTCAATACCTGAACACAATCTCTATAACCATACTTCTTCCTTGCTTGTGTGAGTGGTTTCCATGTATTCAACTTCTGTAGTTGAAAGTGCCACTACGTATTGTGTTTTTTTCGTCCAAATGATTGCTCTTCCAAACAGGTTAAACACATACCCTCTTGTAGATCTTCTAGGATCCAGATCTCCAAACCATTCTGCATCCACAAAGCCATGTATGTCCAACACTCTATCCAAATATGGTCTTCCTTGGTAGAACAATTTATAACTAGTAGTGCCAAGAAAATACCTGAAAACTCTCTTTACTGTTGTCCAATGCTCCTTCACTTGTTTTGACATATACCTTCTCAAAACTCCCATAGCATGTGCAATGTCTGGTCTAGTACAAACCATTGATTACATCAAACTGCCAACCACACTCGCATATGAAACACGAGACATGCCCTCCTCCTCTTCCTGTGTCTTGAGACACTGATTCACATATAAATTTACACCTACATGAATAGGGACCCTAACATGTTTACATTCTTGCATATTGAACCTATGCAATATTGTCTTGGCATACTTTCTCTGATTTAACTAGAGTTTCTTATTTTTCCGATCTCTTTTAATTTCCATGCCCAAAATGAAATTTGCAGCACCAAGATCGTTCATGTCAAATTTAGAGGAAAACTAAGTTTTCACATCTTGGATAATCTCCCCGTTGTTTATTATGAGAAACATGTCATCCACATACAAGACCAAATAAATCAAATGATCACCAATTAATTTAAAATATACACAGTGATCATGTTTGCTTCTTGTGAAGCCAAGTCCCAACATATAAGTATCAAATTTTTGATACCACATCCTTGGTGATTGTTTTAAACCATACATGGATTTTTTCATCTTGCATACTAGCTCCTTCTTTCCCTTCACAACAAATCCTTCTAGCTGCTTCATGTAGATTTCTTCTTCCACATCCCCTTGTAGGAATGTTTTCTTCACATCCATCTGTTCTACTTCAAAATAAAATTCTGTTAGGATATTTAGACACTTAGGATTTTGTTAATATCTAATTGGTCTAATGTGTCATTAGGTAAAAGTGTGTTTCTTAGTGTGTTTATTTAGCATGCATTAGTATGCATTTGTAGTTAGTAAATCTGACAGTCATGATATGTTCCCGACATAGAGTGATCCGACGATCTCCTCGATCTTAACAACCATTGATTTGAGTCTTAACACTTGATTGGTCCATGATCTCTATTTAAAGAGAATGGAGGGTCGTTTGATGATGATCGATTATGAGAAAATCTCTTGTAAAATCCCTTTGTAATATTTTTCTTTTGCATTAATAAATTGCTCCAAGTGGCCGCGTTGGTTGGGGCTATGGATGTTTCTCTGCAGGGTTTTTCCATGTCAAAACATCGGTGTGTTGATCTTTTATCTGGTTGTGTGAGTGGTTACTGAAGTTTTTCGTCCTTTGTTGGAATACTTGTGTTGTCAAACATGGTATTAGAGCCTGTTTGAAGACCCGCTCCCGTTGTAGATCGAGATCATGAACCTGAGTTTCCCCATCTCCATTTTATGCCATTTTCATACATTTCTGGGATGAGAAGATTGTTCCATTGCATCTGAAGCACTCATTTCAGTCACGGAAATTTTCGTTTCACTCGAAAAGGTTTACGTTTTCTCAAGATACGACCATTTTAGTCAAATCCGGAGGTGTAAATCCTGAATACGCCATTTTTAAATTTTTGTAGAGTTTTATTTTGGTTTTATTTCAGTTTTATATTATTTGTTTCTGGGTTGCTATTTTTTTAGGTATCCTATTCTCTTTTCCCCGTGCCCTGTGCGATATTAGAAAATCAGAAACAAATAGGAAAAGATGCATTTTCTGGGTAAGCGAACTGAGATCTAACCCTTGTTGTCATCGAGAAGCAAATTTTTTTTCTTGTGTGAAAATAGGTTTTTTTAGCACGCTGTCCAAGGCTATCTTCAAAAACAACAACAATAACAACAACAACAACAACAATCCTCTTGCTAAAAAATACAATATGTTTTTCTAGACCATTTGGTTAAAAGATTCCTTATTAAGTAAGAGGTCTTGAGTTCAAGTCTCTCTTATTGTTACTTTTTTTGAAAAAGTTCATGCTCCATTGTAAAGTGCATTTCACTTCAAGTATAAAAGTGAATCACTATAAGTAGCTTTAATATTTTATTTTAGAGTTATTTATTGTGCATGCAACTTTTCTTTTATAAAATAACTTCATTGTAAAAGTGATCCCCACTTCTTTTTATAAAATTTGGTCACTTCATAAAGCAACTTACACCATCACGTGGTCCTTTGGTTATCATTTATGCCTTTTTTTAAAAGGGCATAGCTTTCACATGCTTAATTTTTTGAGATTTTTCCATCCGGATCATAAGTTTTATTTTTTAAATCCATATTATCTACATATTTAATATGATTTCTTCAAGTAATGTTTTTCTTACCAACACCAACTACTTCCAATGGAAATCCCATATGGAGGATTTATTAAGAAGTAAAGGTTTCTACTAGATTACCTTGGGAAAGGAAACATCACCCAATGATGTTGATAAGAAAGTAAAATGGGATAATAGGAATGACGAAGCACGTGGATTAATCATAATGTCCATCTCTCCTTATTTAAGGTTCCACCTTCAATCAATTGATAAACCCAAAGAATCTTGGGAAATGATTGAATCTATGTTTGGTAAACACAATATTATTTGAGCACAACAGTTAGAAAATCAAGTATTGACTTTAAGTCCAAGTGATTTTTCTTGCATTGAAGACTATCTATCTAAGTTTAAAACACTCAAAGATTTATGTGAATAATGTAAGATAAAGATAGAAGACAATCATTGCATCTATCTTATTCTTTCTAAGCTAGGTAGTGCATATTTTGTGTTTGTATCTACCTTTTATGCCATGAAATAGGCTCTAGGGGAAGCTTATTAAAAACCCACTCTTGAGAGCATTTGTGATGCTTTGATTAGAGAGCAAGATAATCTTGTACAACTTGGAGTGATCAACAGTACAGGTACCTTCAACAAATCCTTAGTCGTCCATTAGAAAGATAGACCCAAGAATCCCAAGAAGGGACATCCTCGCCACAACAACAAGAAACATAAGGGTCCCAAACCCACTCAGCCAACTTCTTCTCCTAATAGTGATAAAGGAGTAAAATATAAAAATAAGAAGACTGGCAGACATTGCAACTTTTTTGATAAAGATGGTCATGATGAGTCCAAAAGTTTCAAGAAGATGGGAGATTTAGAAGCAACGATGAAGAAGCACAACATCGATATTGATTTTGTTAGCACTGAGATTCACCCTCCGACTGCAAGAGGATAAGCCAAGTACCCATCAAAAAGGTAAATGGATTAAAATGGTTCGAGTAGGTGGATCAATAAGACTGCAAGGAGAGGAAAAGATAACAAAAGTAACTACAGATCAATTCGGGACCATTGGGCTATGGAGTCATAAGTATCGTGAATAATGAAGGAATTCAAACTGCTTATCAGACAAAGGATTTATGTGGTGATGAGAAGAAAGAAGACAAAAAATGCCTGAGTGATGAACCATGAAAGATGGGAAAGATGACAACAGATCGCCTCGGGAATTCATAGATCAGAGAGATGCTACATCTAGACAAGAAGAAACATAGAAAATATATGATGAACCATGAAAGATGGGCATGATGACAAAAGATCCTCCATCGCCTCAGGAATCCATAAATCAGAGAGATTAGATCCAGACAAGAAGAAAAACATAAAATATTCGATGAACCATGAAAGATGGGCATGATGACAACAGATCCTCCAGCACCTCAGGAATCCATAAATTAGAGATATTACATCCAAACAAGAAGAAAAATAGAAAATGTTTGAGCGATGAACCATGAAATATGGGAAAGATGACAACAAATCCTCTACTGCCTCAAGAATCCATAGATAAGAGAGATTACATCTAGACAAGAAAAACAGAAAAGCATGTAAACTAAGAGGATAGTCTGATAAAAAAAACTCAAAGGAATCTTCAATAACACAATATTTACAATCCAAGCCCTCAGGATTACAACTGAAAAATACAGATCCTTTCTCCTAAAACTCTTTGGGCTCTCTAGCCTTTGAAAACACCTCCCCCATCACAAAACATAAACTGATCTATTTATATTAGATAATTCCACAACTATCAGGAGTGCAATCTAGCCACCTCATTTAAAGCTTTACGTATGTGAATCCTTATATCAGACTGTGTGTGTATCCTTCTGTCAAATGAAAGCTCAGATAAACATGGGCCTGCAGGAGAAACCATTTATAGGGGTACCTCGGGCTAACAGTTCTGTCTCCACGGCCAGACCCTCCATGCCTTCTATTTATAGAGTGAGTCGAGGTTTCAACCACCACGCCTTTTTCATTAAATTATTTTTTTATTGGGATCACAACGAGGCTTGATGCCTAGGGGGTGGCCACGTGATGCTCTCAGATTTGTCGTTTTATAAGCACGTGAATGGGGGCCATCATATGCAGTTTGGATGCACACAGATTTTGAGCCCACAATTCACCACTTTTATCCACGTATCTCTTTCGCTATACCATGGTTTCGATTGCAGGACAACTCAAGGATTTTATCACTCGAGAAAGTTGTGTCCCCGCAATGAAGCGTGGCCATTGATCTAGTCGCGTTCCACGATCTGGGAAGCCCTGCCAATTTAGCGCCCTTGCTAAATTTTATTCGCTTGCCAACTTTAGGATCATTTTAACCACGCTTGGAGGTGACGCTAATTTTGGGATTGAACAAGAACACTTCCTGGAGGATGATCTAACGTGGTGGCCTGACGTTACTATGATGATGTGTTATGAAAAAAGAGTTGACATGTGTTGACACCAGATGGATGCTATGTGTCATGACAGATGAGAGCGCCACATGTATGAACTGATGACTGCCACGTACTTTGGCATTTCAGATCGCGGGGGTGGTCTGAATGTAGAGATAGAGATACGAAGTGAATCACGACCATCGATCTGAGGAGGAAACATGACAGGGATCTGTGGACTTTAGGAGAAAGTACTTCGGAGGAAAACAAGATTGGAGAGGTTGAAACTCCCGAAGCCTGAAGTTCCAAAGTAAACTACCACTGATAGATTTGGAAGGACATGCGACAACGATCGATGGAGTTCAGGAGAAAAAACTCTGAATGAAAGTGAGAGGGTAGAAGCTGAAACTCCCAAAGCCTGAAGTCTCAAAGTAAACTATCACTGATATATTTGTAAGGGCATGCAACAACAATCGGTGGACTTTAGGAGAAAACATTCCGGATTAAAGTGAGAGGGGAGAAATCAAAACTCCTGAAGCTCGAATTCCCAGAGTAAATCATGATCGTCCGATAAAGAAGGATGTGTGGCACCTGATACTTAACTCTAGGGATTCTGTCTGGCGCTAGACCTCGTGCAAATTTGACATGCCGAATACACACAAGTCGTTGATCTAAACTGCTCTTGGGATCTCTGTCGCTGGAAAAATAAACTCGCCCGCTACTTGTATTTTAAGCTCTAAATGGGTTTCTTTGAATGTTGCATTTGGATGTTTTTGTGCAAAAAAGGACTTGGTCATCCTACGACCCTTTGACAGCTTTATGTGATAACATTGGCTCCATAGGGGATGGCATGGTCCCTGTGAACTTCCAAGAACAAGTAGTTCTAGTGCCTTAGCTGTTGGGTTGTTGAGTCGAGCTCAAATACATTTGTTGAAGGCAACAGGTTGACATGTACACTACTCTACTTACAAAAAATAAAACAAACGTACATTCTCCAGAAGGAGTTTATTTATGTACAATCCTAGACTGGCTGATTTTTACAAAGCACTAGGTGAAAACAAATTTCCACCAGAGCCATTCAAGTAACTTCCTAACTGAAAACTTATTTACTCTGTCACTGATCAGCGAAGGATAATGCAATTGTGATAGAAAATTGATTACATTATTCATATTTCCTCCTAATGATGAAGGTAAGATAAGGCTTGGAGGCTCTAATACATTGAGGAAATGCAACTCCATGTATTCTCGTACATGGTCATAAAACAGGTGATAAAACCTACTAGGTTGGTAACAAAAAAACTACTTTTCTTTACAGCTGCTCACACGTGGTTGAATGTTTGTGGCAAGAATAGGTGAGTGAAAGGCTGATGTAGGCTACTTATCGACTTCTCTTTTTCCTTCTCTGATAAAATTTGCTAGTTGATGGAAAAAAATATCCTCATATATATCAATGGATGGTTGTTTCTCCTTAACATGTTTCTCTTGGTAGAAGATTTCATTTTCATCAGAAGGCTGGTTGCTAATGATTTTTTCCTCTAAGACAAAAAAATTCTCAACATCTTCATCATTTTCTCTGTAATGATAAAATAAAGGAGGAGCCTGGAAGGACATACCAAGAGGTATCTTCTGCCCAACATGAGAAAATTGTTCTTCAATATTAAACACAAGTTGGCTTTCAAGATTCAATCCAGGAAGTGATATCTTATCATCATCATATGATTCAAAAATAGGCTGCTCATATCTAGGATTTTTAGAGACAGGGCTACAAAGAATATCAGCTTCCAGAACATACTCAATTTTTGCACTTTCCTTACTGAGACAACAAACATAGTTTTTATTAGATGCAGATGAACAAGGAAGAGAAAAAAATGATTCCTCATCCAAGGTATATTCTTCATTCTCACAACCTTCATAATAATCAACTATATCCTAAACACGATCTTAATACTCCTCACAACAACTATGACAAATTAACTCGGAGGAATACAACTTTTGACAATGAATATTGAAATTTGCATGAAACTCTTTGAGTGAAGAAATGCTAGAAATCTCAAGAGAGTGATACCAAATACGAGGATATCCTATAAGAGGGTACATAAAAAGATTCATACATATGTTTTCATGCCAGATGTCAAGATACTATATCAAAGCATGAAATACCAGAACATGTTCAAGAGGGTTGTCATTCTTACCTTCATAATATCTTGGTAGCAAGTCTTGCCATTCATCGATATGAGGCACATGGTGTGGATAACCAGCTATGGCTAATAAGTTGATCAGGGAAAACCTCCTGAACATGATAGCCTCCATAGCCATTTGATTTTTCACCTTCCAGTGGAGTCACCAACATATTTTGAATAATGGAGTCGCCATGGTGAAATATAAGCAGTCAGAATAATGTGTCCAACTTCAGTTCACCATCTAAAATTGGATCTATTCATTGTCATTCTCCTAGGGAAGATATCTTCACTTTTGTCCCCAACAATGACACCATGAATGTTAGCACTGAGAGTCACCCTCCGACTGCAAGACGATAAGCCCAATACCCATCAAAATGTAAATGTATTGGAATGGTTTGAGTAGGTTGATCAATAAGAGTGTATAGAGAGGAAAATATAACAAAAGTAACTGCAGATTAGTTCAGGACCATTGGGCTATGGATTCATAAGTATCGTGATTAATGAAGGCATTTAAACTGCCTATCATACAAAAGGATTTATGCGGTGATAAGGAGAAAAAAGACAGAGGATGTCTGAGTGATGAACCATGAAATATGGGAAAGATGAAAACATATCCTCTACCACCTCAGGGATCCATAGATAAGAGAGATGCTACATCCAGACAAGAAGAAGAACATAAAATATCTGATGAACCATGAAATATAGGCATGATGACAACATATCCTCTATCGCCTCCGGAATCCATAAATCAGAGAGATTACATATAGACAAGAAGAAAAACTGAAAATGTATGAGCGATGAACCATGAAATATGGGTAAGATGACAACAAATCTTCTATCGCCTCAGGAATCCATAGATCATAGAGATTACATCTAGACAAGAAAAACATAAAAGCATGTAAACTAAAAAGACCGTTTGATTAAAAAAACTCAAAGGAATCTTCAATAACACAATATTTACAATCCAATCCCTTAGGCCTACAACTGAAAAATACAGAGCCCTGCTCCTAAAACTCTCTCGTCTCTCCAACCTCTAAAAACACCTCCCCCCTCACAAAATCTAAACTGATCTATTTTTATCATATCATTCCACAACTTACAGGAGTGTAATATGGACACCTTGTTTAAAGATTTACGTCTGTGCATCCTTCTGTCAGACTGTGCGTATATCCTTCTGTCAGACACAAACTCAGATCAACATGGGCCTATAGGAAAAAATTCCCATAGGGGTACCTCGAGCTAACAATTTTGTCTCCACGGCTAAACCCTCCATGCCTTCTATTTATGGAGTGAGTTGAGGTTTCAAACACCACTCCTTTTTCATTAACTTTTTTTTTTCTCGGGATCGCAACGAGGATTAATTCGTAGGGGGTGACCACATGTTGCTTTCGGATTTTTCATTTTATAAGAACGTGAATGTGGGGCTTTCATAAGTGGTTTGGATGCACACCTCTTTTGATCTTGCAATTCACCACCTTCCCCCACGTAGCACTTTCTCTATACTATGGTTTCGATTGCAGGACCGCTCAAGGATTTTAACGCACGAGCAAGTTGTGTCCCTGCAATGAAGCATGGTCATTGATCTAGCCATGTTCCACGATATGGGCAACCCTGCCAATTTAGCACCCCCACTAAATTTTATCTACCTGCCAACTTTAGGATCATTCTAACCATGCTTGGAGATGGCACTAATTTTGGTGTTGAACAAGAACACTTCCCAGAGGATGATCTGATGTGGTGGCCTGACATCACTATGATGATGTGTCATGAAAAGAGATGTTACATGTGTTGGAACCATATGGATGCCATGTGTCATGATAGATGAGAGTGCCACATGTATGAACTGATGAATTCCATGTACTTTGGCACTTTAGAGCTCGGGGGAAGTCTGCATGTAGAGTTGGAGCTCCGAAGTGAATGATGAACATCAATATAAGGATGACACGCGACAAGGATCTATGGACTCCGGAAGAAATTAATTTGGAGGAAAACAGGAGTTAGGAGGCTGAAACTCTCGAAGCTCGAAGTCTTGAAGTAAACTACCACTGATATATTTGGAAGGACACATGACAATGATCCGTGGGCTTCAGGAGAAAACACTCCAGATGAAAGAAAGAGGGGATAAGTCGAAACTCCCAAAGCCTGAAGTCCCGAAGTAAACTACCACTGATAGATTTGGAAGGAAACATGACAACGATTGGTGGACTTTGGGAGAAAACATTCCGTTTGAAAGCGAGAGGGGAGAAGCCAAAAACTCCAAAGCCTGAATTCCCGAAGTAAATCGTGATCGTCCGATGGAGAAGGACGTGTAGTGCCTAATATTTAAATCCGAGGCTTCTGTTTGGCGCTAGACCTCACACAACTTTTACATGTTGAATACATGTGAGCCGTTGATCTGAACTTCTTCTGGGATCTCCATCGTTGGAAAAATAAACTCGCCTATTGCTTGTATTTTAAGCCCGAAATGGGCTTCTTTGAATGCTGCATTTGGACGTTTTTGTGCAACAAAGGACTTGGTCTTCCTACGACCCTTTGAAAAATTTATGTGATCACATAAAGTTTTCAAAGGGTCGTAGGATGACCAAGTCCTTTGTTGCACAGAAACGTCCAAAGGCAACATTCAAAGAAGCCCATTTCAGGCTTAAAATACAAGCAGCGGGCGGGTTTATTTTTCCAACGATGAAGATCCCAGGAGCAGTTCAGATCACGACTCATGTGTATTAAACATGTCAAAGGTGCGCGATGTCTAGTGCCAAACAGAAGCCTTAGAATTAAATATCAGGCGCCACACGTCCTTCTCCATCAGACGATCATGATTTACTTTGGGGATTCAGGATTTGGGAATTTTGGCTTCTCCTCTCTCACTTTCATCCAGAGTGTTTTCTCCTAAAATCCATCGATCATTGTCGTGTGTCCTTCCAAATCCATCTCTAGTATTTTACTTCGAGACCTTGGGCTTCGGGAGTTTCATATTCTCCCCCCTCACTCCCATCTGGATTGTTTTCTTCGAATGCCCACTGATCATTTCCACGTGTCCTTCCAAATCTATCAGTGGTAGTTTACTTCAGGACTTCGGGCTTCGAGAGTTTCAGCCTCCCCACTCCCCGTTTTCCTCTGAAGTAGTTTCTCTCAGAGTCCACAGATCCCTGCCACATGTCATCCTCAAATCGACGATCATCATTCACTTTGGAGCTCCAGCTCTACATGCAAATTTTCCCCAAATTTGAAGTGCCAAAGTACGTGGCAGTCATCAGTTCATACATGTGGTGCTATCATCTGTCATGATACATGAAATCCATGTGGAACCGACACATGTCACCTCTATTTTCATGACACATCAACATAGTGATGTCAGGCCACCACATCAAATCATCCACTGGGAAGTGTTCTTGTTCAACGCCATCTCCAAGCGTGGTTAGAATGATCCTAAAGTTGGCAGGCATAAAAACTTTAGCAGGGGTGCTAAATTGGCAGGGCTTCCCAAATCGTGGAACATGACTAGATCAATGGCCACGCTTCATTGCAGGGATGCAACTTGCTCGAGCGCTAAAATCCTTGAGTGGTCCCGAAATCGAAACCATGGTATAGCGAAAGAGCTATGTGGTGGAAGGTGGTGAATTGCGGACTCAAAATCAATGTGCATCCAAACCAATTATGATGGCCCCGCATTCACATGCTTATAAAATGACAAATACAAGAGCAAAACGTGGCCACCCCCTAGGCATTAAGCCTCGTTGCGATCCCGAGAAAAAAAACAGTTATTGAAAAAAGAGTGGTGGTTGAAACCTCGACTCACTCTATAAATAGAAGGAATGGAGGGTCTGGCCGTGGAGAAAAAATTGTCAACCCGAGGTACCCCTATGGATGGTTTTTCCTGCATGCCCATATTGATCTGAGCTTGCATCTAACAGAAGGATACACTCATAGTCTGACATAAGGATGCACAAATGTAAAGCTTTAAATGAGGTGGCCAGATTACACTCCTGACAGTTGTAGATTGATCTGATACAAATAGATCAGTTTAGATTTTGTGATGGGGGTGGTTTTTTTAGAGGTTGGAGAGCTAAGAGAGTTTTAGGAACAGGGCTCTGTATTTTTCATTTGTAATCCTGAGGGCTTGGATTGTAAATATTATGTTATTGAAGATTCCTTTGAGTTTTTTTTATCAGACGGTCTTCTTAGTTTACATGATTTTCTGTTTTTCTTGTCTGGATGTAATCTCTCTGATCTATGGAATCCTGAGGTGGTAGAGGATCTACTGTCATCTTGCTCATCTTTCATGGTTCATCACTCAAACATTTTATGTTTGTTTTCTTGTCTAGATGTAATATCTCTAATTTATGGATTCCTGAGGCGATGGAGGATCTATTGTCATCATGCCATCTTTCATGGTTCATCAAATATTTTATGTCTTTCTTCTTGTCTGGATGTAGCATCTCTCCGATCTATGGATTCCTGAGGTGGTAGAGGATTTGTTGTCATATTTCCCATCTTTCATGGTTCATTACTTAAACATACTCTATATTCTTTCTCCTCATCACCACATAAATCCTTTTGTCTAAATGCCTTCATTATTCATGATACTTATGACTCCATAGCCCAATGGTCCCGAACTGATATGAAATTACTTTTGTTGTCTTTTCCTCTCTCTATAGTCTTACTGGTCCACCTACTCAAACCATTCCAATACATTTACATTTTGATGGGTACTGGGCTTGTCCTCTTGCAGTCGGAGGGTAACTCTCAGTGCTAACAAATTCTACTTCTTCTTCTTCTTCTTCTCATGGACATGAATTTTCTTCTTTTGTTTTCTCCTTCAATACAACTTCTACTTCTTCTTCTGATGAGTGGATTATTGATTCTGGTGCATCTTATCATATGGCTAAGGATAGAGACATATTTTATTCTCTAAATGAATGTAACACCAAGAAAATATTTGTTGGTGATGATAGATCTCTTAGTGTTGAAGGATCTAGAACAATTCAAGTAGAAAATGGTCATTTCAATGATGTATTATGTGTTCCAAGTCTTTCTTGTAACCTTCTATCAGTATATCAAATTACTCATTCAAGCAAAGGTAAAACCATATAGTTTTCACCTCACCAAGTTGTAATCAAGGATCTAAAAGATCCTAAGTATGTTCTTGCAACTGGAACTAATGATGATATTACCAGGTTGTACAAGTTTGACAACTTTGGGTCATCATCTTTTTCATCATTTTTTGTTGTTCATAGCGATGACTTGAGAAAATTTTTGCATCAACGGTTTGGTCATCTAAACTATCGCTCATTGAAACAACTATGTAATCAACAAATGGTGACCGGTATTCCTCATGTTTCATGCAAAGATGGTGTTTTTGTCGGTTGTGTTCTCGACAAAAATCATCAGGATAGTTTTGACAAACATTCCTCTTGGCACACCTTGGGCCCTTTGTATCTTGTTCACAATGATTTGTGTGGTCCACTTCTCCTTATTTTTCTGGGTACAAGTGTTTCTTAACTTTCATTGATGACTTTTCCAAATGTACTTGGATTTACTTCTTAAAACTTAAGAGCAAATTTTTTGACAAGTTTTTGGCCTTCAAGGCCCTTGTAGAAAAGAAATCTGGACATCAAATTCAAAGGTTAAGAATAGATAAAGGAGGCGAATATGTGAACAATAATTTTACAAGTTATTGCACTACACATGGCATCCAAATGCAACACATTGTTCCATATACAACACAACAAAATGGTGTTGTTGAGAGAAAGAACCACACATTAAAAGAAATGGCTAATTGTATGATCCAATCTAAGGGATTAAGTCTAAAGTACTGGGTGGAAGCCATTAACTGTGAAAATTACATAGTAAATCACACTCTCACAAAGAATATTACAAATATAACACCAGAAGAAGCTTGGACTAAAATTAAACCATATGTAAGTCACTTTTGTGTATTTGGCAGTATAGCATGGGCTCACATTCTTGATGAGAAAAGGAAATCAATGCAGTCTAAAAGTGAGAAGTGTATATTTGTTGGTTATTCTGAAGATGTCAAAGGTTATAGACTTCTTCAACCACATTGTAATGAAATTATTATTAGAAGAGATGTTAAATTTGATGAAAATATCTTGGCCTACGAGCCTAATTGAGCGTTTGTTCCTTCTTTGGCCTGCGAGCCTAATTCGACGTTTGTGCCTTCTTTGGCCTAAGATCCATCTTCGGTGATTGTGCCTTCTTCTGTTCTGGTTTCTTCTTACAATGATGACAGTGAGGATGAAAATCCACCTCCACCTACTCACCCTCCTCCAAATGAGTCCTTTGAACCTGAACCAACACTAGCTCCAGCTCCATCGCTTCCTACATGGGTTCGTTCAACACAAGAAGAAGTTGGTGATCTTGTCGGTGATCCCTCGGATCAACATCAGACACGTTTACATTTCCTATGAGCCTCTTCTCTTTTGGCTCGAGCTTCAGAGACTCATAATCTAGAGACATTTGTAGAATCTTTGGGTCATCCAGATTGGGATACAATAATGAATGAAGAGTATCATTCTTTAATGGCGAACAATACTTGGCATCTTGTACCTCTTCCAAAAAGAAGAAAACTTGTCAGATGTAAATGGGTCTACAGAACTAAGTATGCATCAGATGGAAGTGTTGAAAGACACAAGGCTCATTTTGTTGCCAAAGGATTTTCCCAAGTTGAAGGAATTGACTATAATGAAACCTTTTCATCTGTAGCCAAAATGAATTCTATCCTCCTTGTTCTTGCCCATTCCGCCTCACATAAATGGGAGGTCCATCAGATGGATGTTAAATATGCCTTCTTGCATGGAGATTTGCAATAAGAAATCTACATGGAAAAACCTCCTAGCTATGTCCATAATGACTCTATCCTTGTTTTTCGCCTTAAGAAATCTCTTTATGGTCTTAAGCAAGCTCCCCGAGATTGGTATGCCAAAATGGACAACTTTCTTATTACCATTGGATTCTCCAGATGCCAATATGATCCTAATGTTTATACCAAGAAAGTAGGAAGCCATCTCATAATCCTTATCCTTTATGTTGATGACCTTATCCTTACTGGTAGTGACTCAAAACTTTTAAATCGTGTGAAAACTGACCTTAAGAAGAAATTTTAAATGAAGGACTTATGTTTTTTGCACTATTTCCTTGGCCTCCAAGTTTTGCAAACCAATGAAGGAATTTTTCTTTCCCAATCTAAGTATGTTTGTGAACTTCTTCATCTCTTTCACATGGATGATTGTAAACCAACCCCTTCTCCCTTCTAGTTTGGAGTCAATCTTGCTTCCACCTATACTTCTCCCGAAGTTGATGCCACCTTGTATTGTCAGTTAGTTGGTAGCCTCTTATGCTTGACTCATACTCGTCCTAATCTTTCCTTTGCTGTTGGTCTTGTTGCTCGGTATATGCAAACACCCCATGAAATCCATTGGAAAGTAGCTAAAAGGATACTTCGCTATGTTCGTGGTACAGTTCAATTCAGGATACATTACAGTTCAGGGGGGGCTCCTTTATTGGTTGGTTTCAATGATTCAGATTGGACCGACGACCCTAATGATCGGAAGTCTATTGCAGGTTATGTTTTCAACCTTGGTTTAGGACCTGTCACTTGGGCCTATAAGAAACAATAAGCTATTTCTCTTTCTTTAGCAGAAGCGGAGTACCAAGCAATGGTAAATGCAAGTCAGGAAGCCTTATCGCTTCAACATATTCTTTCATAGTTTGGATTCCAACAGCAACATCTGACAAACATTTGGTGCAACAATCATAGTGCCATCAAGTTCTCCAAAGACCCAACTCAACATCAGTGCAAAAAACACATTGAGATACACATGCACTTCATTAGAAAGCTCATTCATGATCAAGTTATTGAAGTTCTCTTTTTCCCTACATAAGATCAAGTTGCAGATATTTTCACAAAGTCTCTTACAAAAGAGAATTTTTCCAAATTTCAATCTATGTTAGGAGTTCAAGAAGTTGTCATTAAGGGGGGATATGCTCTAATGCCTCCTTCCTTCTCCTATTGTGTCACTATTGTAAATCCTTCAATCCTATCCCAAGTTGTTCCTAAGAGGGGATGTTAGGATATTTAGACACTTAGGAGTTAGTTAAGATCTACTTGGTCTAATGTGTCGTTAGGTAAAAGTGTGTTTCTTTAGTATGCATTAGTATGCATTTGTAGTTAGGAAATCCGACGATCACGATATGTTCTCGACATAGAGTGATCTAATAGTTCATATTCTCCTCGATATTAACGACCATTGATCTGTGGCTTAACACCTGATTGGACCATGATCTCTACTTAAAGAGCATGGAGGATCATTTGTCGATGATCGATTGTGAGAAACTCTCTTGTAAAATATCTCTGTAATCTTTTTCTTTCGCATTAATAAAGTGCTCTAAGTGGTCGCGTTGGTCGAGGCTGTGGATGTTTCCCTATAGGGGTTTTACCATGTCAAAACATCGATGTGTTGATATCTAATCTGGTTGTGTGAGTGGTTACTGAAGATATTCGTCCTATGTCGGAATACATGTGTTGTCAAACAAATTCGACAACAAAAGATAACATAAATCTAATAGAAGTCAACTTGGCAACATGAGAAAAAATATCACCAAAATCAATTCCCTCAACCTGGGAATAACCCTTTGCTACTAACCGAGCTTTGTATTTCTTCACTTTGCCTTTTGCATTCAACTTCTTTTTAAATATCCATTTGTTTCCAATGGGTTTTCTTCCAGTCGAAAACTCCACTAGATCCCAAGCCTCATTCTTATCCAAGGCTGTCATTTATTCAACCATGGCCTTTTTCTAGAGTTTTCCATCCTTTGAATCCACTGCCTCCCTAATAGTTCTAGGATCATCATCAGTAATAGAAAAATAAAAAATTGAATGGAAATCAGGTGGAGTATACCTTTCCGGTAGCCTTTTTTCCTGCACTGATCTCCTCACTACTGGAGTATGAGGATGTTCTTGTTTTGATTCACGTTCTTCTATAGAGTCTGATTCATCATCCTTTGGCTCAAACTCTATTTTCTCTGGTTCTTCCTTACTTCGTAGGAATTTCTGTTTGACAACATCCTTCATTTCTCTAAATACCACATCTTGGCTATACACAACCTTCTTAGTTTATGGGTACCAAAGCTTATAACCTTTGAGACCATATTTATACCCAATAAAGATACACTTTTCATCCTTCTTATCTAGCTTACTCCAATTTTCTTTTGGAACATGAACATAGGCCTCACAGCCAAATACCTTGAGATGTGTGACAGATGGTTCCTTACCAGTACATACCTCTTGTGGATTCTTTTCATACAGTGTTGATGAGAGTGATCGATTGACCATGTAACATGAAGTACCCACTACCTCCCCCCAAAGTTCTTTCCCTAACTTGACACCACTGAGCATGCACCTTGGTTTTTCCATCAACGTCCTGTTCATCCTTTCTGCAACTCCATTTTGTTGAGGTGTATATGGAGTAGTCATCTTCCTTGCTATACCACACTTCTTACATAATTCTTCAAATTCATTCCCACAGAACTCTCCACCATTATCTGTCCTCAACACCTTAATTCTTTTCTCTGTTTGATTCTCAACAAGATCCCTAAACTCTTTAAACCTATAAAATACTTCATATTTCTTCCTGAGGAAATATATCCAAGTATTCCTCAAGAAGTCATATATAAATGAGACATAGTACATAGATTTTCCCAATGATGGAACCAACATTGGTCCAAACACATCATTGTGCACTAGTGGTAAAATTCCTTCTGCCCTTGTTTCACTAGAGGTGAATCTTACTCACTTTTGCTTCCCATATACACAATGTTCACATAAATCAAAATCCAGAGAGTAATTAGACATACCTTCAACCATACATTTACCGTGTAGTAGTCGAAGACCCTTCTCTTTTATATGCCCCGGTCTTTGATGCCAGAACATAACCTTTTCTCCAGACATTGTAGGATTTTTTTCTTCTTCTGCTCCAATATCAGGAAAATGGAACTATTACACCCATTACTAATAGTGCTTCCTTGAGGCTTATACAGAGTTCCAATCCGAAATCCCTTCAACAACACCATTTCTCCTTGGAATATCATGCATGTTTCTTTTTCAAATACTATTTTTACCCCTGCATCATCCATTTTTCTTACAAAAATCAAATTTATGGCCAATCCTGGGATTTCCAGAACACCAGGCAGTGTTCTAACCCTTCCATCTATGAGCCTCAACTTGAATTTTCCTCGTCTTATGATTCTATCTATCGAGTCATCACCTAAGAAAAAATTAACTCCATCATACCTTTCATATTCACAGAACCACTCCCTTTGGGGAGTCATATGAAAGGATGCACCTATTTCAACTAGCCATACCTCATGATTTGCATGTGTGCTTGAAGAAGCCAAGTACACATCTCCTCCTTCTTCCTTGGAGGTATTTTCTTTTGTAGAGGGAGCACCTTCATATCCATTCACTTTCTCAACGCTTTTGGATCTACATTGCTTCTTGAACTGCCCTTCTTTTTCACATCTCCAACATACCTTTACAAACTTTCTAGGAGATTTAGATCTACCCTTAGACTTAGATGTCCCACTTGAGGACTTAGATCTATTGTTTTCCTGGGAGCGTCCTCTTGCAAATAATGCATCTGTGCTATGTCCTTCCATGTTCTTCCGTCTCATCTCCTTCAACAAAAAGGATGAGACTACATCATCAAAAATCAAGGTAGTTGTATTACTACCTACGACCACAACTAGACTATCCCACGAGTCTGGTAAAGAGAACAATAAATTGATACACTTATCTTCATCTAAAATTTTAATCTCAATAGATAATAATTAACTTACCACAATATTGAATGAATTTAGATGCTCTATCACTGAATCTCCATCTCTCATCCTCAGGTTATACATGTTCTTCCACATGAACAATTTATTTTCCAGGGACTTAGACTGATACAAGTTCCCTAACATATTTCATAAATCCTTGGCTGTAGCTTCCACTGACACATTCAGTAATATTGAATCTGAGAGAAGCAATGACATTGTGCTCTTCACCTTTCGATCCAACTTTTTCCAGTCATTTGCTGACATTCATGTAGGTGTAGTACCTAGATCCACTGCGATCCACTGATCTCTGTCCACCAAATATCTTCCATCTTGATCTTCCACAACTCAAAACTTTGCCCAATAAATTTCTCGATCTTTATTTTCGAACTGCTCACCATTTCTTTTCACTTGAAGAATCAATATCACATATCTCCCACTATAACAAGGCTTATCATAGTCCCGAGCCAAACCCATGACCATAGAGGCGTCCCCCTGAAGCCAATAATTTCTCTAATACCAAATGTGTATTTTAATCTTGTACAATATTTTACCGCAAACAAATTTTCAATAAAAGAACAAAAAATATACAATGTCAAATACACACATCACACAAAGATTTTTCCCATGGAAACCCAGACTAGGAAAACCAACATATTCTATATTCATTCACATCATACATTGTTTACAATACAATATACATATAGGAGACAACGACATCCAAAACCCTAATCCAAAGACCTGGATTAGTCAACAACCCTAATTCCTTAACCAAAAAAAAAAAAAACCATCGACAAAAAACCATGTGCTGAAAAATTGTCCAAAAATGGGCACGAAAACCGATAATTTTTTTTTCCAGAGGCATTTCCCCATAACCCCTTTGCAGGGGGGGTCCCGCCCCCTTGCAAACCCCTAAGATAGGGGGTCTCCTCCCCCTTGTGACCCCCCAGGAAAGCAGGTGCTCTACCCCCCTCTAACCCCCCCTCGTACAAATAATAAAACACATACCCAACATGGTTAAGGGTTGTAGTGTATTAGGGGGTTAGTGTGTTCAAAGTTATAGTTTGTTAGAGGGTGATTATATTAAGGGTCATAGTGTATTAGGAGGATAATTTTTTTGATTTCATAATGTATTGATGGGTGATTGTGTTAGGGGTCATAGTGGTTAGGGGATATAGTGTATTAGGGGGTTATTGTGTTAGGTGGCATAATGTGTTAGGGAGTTAGTGTGTTTAGGGTCATAATGTGAGAGGTTGAGTGTTTCTAGAGTCATGGGGATTAGGAGTTATGCTATGTTGTGTGGTATGTCCAGGGTCATAGTAGTTCGGTGTTATCATGTATTAGGGGGTTAGTGTGTTTAGGGTCATAGTATGTTAGGCTATTATTATATTAATGGTCATAAGGGTTAAGGGGGTTAGTGTGTTGAAGGTCACATTGTTAGGGGTTAATGTTTCATGGGTAACATGAGTTAGGAGGTATATCTTGTATAGGATTAATGTGTGTTATGGGTCATAGAGTGTCTAGGATTATATTTATTAGGGGTTATAACGTATTAGGGAGTTAGTGTGTTTGGGGTCATAGTTTGTTAGGGGTTAGTTTCATCAAGGGTCATAGGAGTTAAGGGTCATAATGTATTAGGGGGTTAGTGTGTTTATGGTTATAGTGTGTTAGGGGGTGATCATATCAAGGGTTATTAGTATAGGGGGTTTATCATCTCCATGACCATAATGCTTATGGATTATATTGCATTAGGGGGTTAGAGTGTTCATGGTCACAATGTTCTATGGGGTGATTGTGTTTGTGGTCATAGTGGTAAGGAGTTGTAGTGTATTAGGGGGTTACTCTCTTCAGGGCCATAATGTTTTATGTGGTGATTGCACCATGGGTAATAGGGGTTAAGGGTCATGATTCATTAGGGGATTAGTGTGTTCAAGGACATGGTGTGTTAGCGGGTGATTATGTAAGGGTTTATGGGGATTAGGGGGTAGATTGTGTTTGAGTTGAGATTGTAGTAGTTAGACGTCATAGTGTTTTACAAGGCTAGTGTGTTTGATTCTTAAAGGGTCATAGAGGTTAAGGGTCAAAATGAATTATGGGGTTAGTGTGCTCGATTTCATAGTGTGTTAGGGGGTGATTGTTTCAATGAACATAGTGGTTAATATTTATAATAGTATTAGAGAGTTATCGTGTTTGGGGTCACAATGCAATAGGAGGATATTGAGTCTCTATTTTTACATGCTAAATCATTTAATAAATGGCTCATATCAATTTAGTGACTGGAGAGATGATAAAGAGAAGACATCTCTCTCTGAAAGTCTAACACACTACTATTTTATGGGTTTAGTTTTTTGGGGTCATAATGTAGTAGGGGGTGATTGTGTTGGGGAATTAGTGGACTAGGTGGACTAGGTGATTAATGGGTTGATAATAGGTTAGTGGGTGAGGGTGTTATTGGATTAAGGGTTAACATGGTTATATAATTAGGAGTTCTAGATATTTTTGGGCCAACCATGTTTAACATTGGTCAAAATGGTTAATGATGGTCAATCATGGCTTGTGGGTCAATAGGGTTAATGGCTAAGGAGGTTAGTTGAATAGGGGGATAGGGTTTAGTGCATTAATGTGGTTAATATGGTCATTCATATTCAATATATGGAGACTCTTTTATCCTTCCCTACTCATGACCTACATGGTGGTCTCAAATATATAGGCTACAATCTAAAACCTAATAA
>ML808938.1:102389-113516 GCA_009831015.1 Picea engelmannii | reverse complement strand
GCCTCACATAAATGGGAGGTCCATCAGATGGATGTTAAATATGCCTTCTTGCATGGAGATTTGCAATAAGAAATCTACATGGAAAAACCTCCTAGCTATGTCCATAATGACTCTATCCTTGTTTTTCGCCTTAAGAAATCTCTTTATGGTCTTAAGCAAGCTCCCCGAGATTGGTATGCCAAAATGGACAACTTTCTTATTACCATTGGATTCTCCAGATGCCAATATGATCCTAATGTTTATACCAAGAAAGTAGGAAGCCATCTCATAATCCTTATCCTTTATGTTGATGACCTTATCCTTACTGGTAGTGACTCAAAACTTTTAAATCGTGTGAAAACTGACCTTAAGAAGAAATTTTAAATGAAGGACTTATGTTTTTTGCACTATTTCCTTGGCCTCCAAGTTTTGCAAACCAATGAAGGAATTTTTCTTTCCCAATCTAAGTATGTTTGTGAACTTCTTCATCTCTTTCACATGGATGATTGTAAACCAACCCCTTCTCCCTTCTAGTTTGGAGTCAATCTTGCTTCCACCTATACTTCTCCCGAAGTTGATGCCACCTTGTATTGTCAGTTAGTTGGTAGCCTCTTATGCTTGACTCATACTCGTCCTAATCTTTCCTTTGCTGTTGGTCTTGTTGCTCGGTATATGCAAACACCCCATGAAATCCATTGGAAAGTAGCTAAAAGGATACTTCGCTATGTTCGTGGTACAGTTCAATTCAGGATACATTACAGTTCAGGGGGGGCTCCTTTATTGGTTGGTTTCAATGATTCAGATTGGACCGACGACCCTAATGATCGGAAGTCTATTGCAGGTTATGTTTTCAACCTTGGTTTAGGACCTGTCACTTGGGCCTATAAGAAACAATAAGCTATTTCTCTTTCTTTAGCAGAAGCGGAGTACCAAGCAATGGTAAATGCAAGTCAGGAAGCCTTATCGCTTCAACATATTCTTTCATAGTTTGGATTCCAACAGCAACATCTGACAAACATTTGGTGCAACAATCATAGTGCCATCAAGTTCTCCAAAGACCCAACTCAACATCAGTGCAAAAAACACATTGAGATACACATGCACTTCATTAGAAAGCTCATTCATGATCAAGTTATTGAAGTTCTCTTTTTCCCTACATAAGATCAAGTTGCAGATATTTTCACAAAGTCTCTTACAAAAGAGAATTTTTCCAAATTTCAATCTATGTTAGGAGTTCAAGAAGTTGTCATTAAGGGGGGATATGCTCTAATGCCTCCTTCCTTCTCCTATTGTGTCACTATTGTAAATCCTTCAATCCTATCCCAAGTTGTTCCTAAGAGGGGATGTTAGGATATTTAGACACTTAGGAGTTAGTTAAGATCTACTTGGTCTAATGTGTCGTTAGGTAAAAGTGTGTTTCTTTAGTATGCATTAGTATGCATTTGTAGTTAGGAAATCCGACGATCACGATATGTTCTCGACATAGAGTGATCTAATAGTTCATATTCTCCTCGATATTAACGACCATTGATCTGTGGCTTAACACCTGATTGGACCATGATCTCTACTTAAAGAGCATGGAGGATCATTTGTCGATGATCGATTGTGAGAAACTCTCTTGTAAAATATCTCTGTAATCTTTTTCTTTCGCATTAATAAAGTGCTCTAAGTGGTCGCGTTGGTCGAGGCTGTGGATGTTTCCCTATAGGGGTTTTACCATGTCAAAACATCGATGTGTTGATATCTAATCTGGTTGTGTGAGTGGTTACTGAAGATATTCGTCCTATGTCGGAATACATGTGTTGTCAAACAAATTCGACAACAAAAGATAACATAAATCTAATAGAAGTCAACTTGGCAACATGAGAAAAAATATCACCAAAATCAATTCCCTCAACCTGGGAATAACCCTTTGCTACTAACCGAGCTTTGTATTTCTTCACTTTGCCTTTTGCATTCAACTTCTTTTTAAATATCCATTTGTTTCCAATGGGTTTTCTTCCAGTCGAAAACTCCACTAGATCCCAAGCCTCATTCTTATCCAAGGCTGTCATTTATTCAACCATGGCCTTTTTCTAGAGTTTTCCATCCTTTGAATCCACTGCCTCCCTAATAGTTCTAGGATCATCATCAGTAATAGAAAAATAAAAAATTGAATGGAAATCAGGTGGAGTATACCTTTCCGGTAGCCTTTTTTCCTGCACTGATCTCCTCACTACTGGAGTATGAGGATGTTCTTGTTTTGATTCACGTTCTTCTATAGAGTCTGATTCATCATCCTTTGGCTCAAACTCTATTTTCTCTGGTTCTTCCTTACTTCGTAGGAATTTCTGTTTGACAACATCCTTCATTTCTCTAAATACCACATCTTGGCTATACACAACCTTCTTAGTTTATGGGTACCAAAGCTTATAACCTTTGAGACCATATTTATACCCAATAAAGATACACTTTTCATCCTTCTTATCTAGCTTACTCCAATTTTCTTTTGGAACATGAACATAGGCCTCACAGCCAAATACCTTGAGATGTGTGACAGATGGTTCCTTACCAGTACATACCTCTTGTGGATTCTTTTCATACAGTGTTGATGAGAGTGATCGATTGACCATGTAACATGAAGTACCCACTACCTCCCCCCAAAGTTCTTTCCCTAACTTGACACCACTGAGCATGCACCTTGGTTTTTCCATCAACGTCCTGTTCATCCTTTCTGCAACTCCATTTTGTTGAGGTGTATATGGAGTAGTCATCTTCCTTGCTATACCACACTTCTTACATAATTCTTCAAATTCATTCCCACAGAACTCTCCACCATTATCTGTCCTCAACACCTTAATTCTTTTCTCTGTTTGATTCTCAACAAGATCCCTAAACTCTTTAAACCTATAAAATACTTCATATTTCTTCCTGAGGAAATATATCCAAGTATTCCTCAAGAAGTCATATATAAATGAGACATAGTACATAGATTTTCCCAATGATGGAACCAACATTGGTCCAAACACATCATTGTGCACTAGTGGTAAAATTCCTTCTGCCCTTGTTTCACTAGAGGTGAATCTTACTCACTTTTGCTTCCCATATACACAATGTTCACATAAATCAAAATCCAGAGAGTAATTAGACATACCTTCAACCATACATTTACCGTGTAGTAGTCGAAGACCCTTCTCTTTTATATGCCCCGGTCTTTGATGCCAGAACATAACCTTTTCTCCAGACATTGTAGGATTTTTTTCTTCTTCTGCTCCAATATCAGGAAAATGGAACTATTACACCCATTACTAATAGTGCTTCCTTGAGGCTTATACAGAGTTCCAATCCGAAATCCCTTCAACAACACCATTTCTCCTTGGAATATCATGCATGTTTCTTTTTCAAATACTATTTTTACCCCTGCATCATCCATTTTTCTTACAAAAATCAAATTTATGGCCAATCCTGGGATTTCCAGAACACCAGGCAGTGTTCTAACCCTTCCATCTATGAGCCTCAACTTGAATTTTCCTCGTCTTATGATTCTATCTATCGAGTCATCACCTAAGAAAAAATTAACTCCATCATACCTTTCATATTCACAGAACCACTCCCTTTGGGGAGTCATATGAAAGGATGCACCTATTTCAACTAGCCATACCTCATGATTTGCATGTGTGCTTGAAGAAGCCAAGTACACATCTCCTCCTTCTTCCTTGGAGGTATTTTCTTTTGTAGAGGGAGCACCTTCATATCCATTCACTTTCTCAACGCTTTTGGATCTACATTGCTTCTTGAACTGCCCTTCTTTTTCACATCTCCAACATACCTTTACAAACTTTCTAGGAGATTTAGATCTACCCTTAGACTTAGATGTCCCACTTGAGGACTTAGATCTATTGTTTTCCTGGGAGCGTCCTCTTGCAAATAATGCATCTGTGCTATGTCCTTCCATGTTCTTCCGTCTCATCTCCTTCAACAAAAAGGATGAGACTACATCATCAAAAATCAAGGTAGTTGTATTACTACCTACGACCACAACTAGACTATCCCACGAGTCTGGTAAAGAGAACAATAAATTGATACACTTATCTTCATCTAAAATTTTAATCTCAATAGATAATAATTAACTTACCACAATATTGAATGAATTTAGATGCTCTATCACTGAATCTCCATCTCTCATCCTCAGGTTATACATGTTCTTCCACATGAACAATTTATTTTCCAGGGACTTAGACTGATACAAGTTCCCTAACATATTTCATAAATCCTTGGCTGTAGCTTCCACTGACACATTCAGTAATATTGAATCTGAGAGAAGCAATGACATTGTGCTCTTCACCTTTCGATCCAACTTTTTCCAGTCATTTGCTGACATTCATGTAGGTGTAGTACCTAGATCCACTGCGATCCACTGATCTCTGTCCACCAAATATCTTCCATCTTGATCTTCCACAACTCAAAACTTTGCCCAATAAATTTCTCGATCTTTATTTTCGAACTGCTCACCATTTCTTTTCACTTGAAGAATCAATATCACATATCTCCCACTATAACAAGGCTTATCATAGTCCCGAGCCAAACCCATGACCATAGAGGCGTCCCCCTGAAGCCAATAATTTCTCTAATACCAAATGTGTATTTTAATCTTGTACAATATTTTACCGCAAACAAATTTTCAATAAAAGAACAAAAAATATACAATGTCAAATACACACATCACACAAAGATTTTTCCCATGGAAACCCAGACTAGGAAAACCAACATATTCTATATTCATTCACATCATACATTGTTTACAATACAATATACATATAGGAGACAACGACATCCAAAACCCTAATCCAAAGACCTGGATTAGTCAACAACCCTAATTCCTTAACCAAAAAAAAAAAAAACCATCGACAAAAAACCATGTGCTGAAAAATTGTCCAAAAATGGGCACGAAAACCGATAATTTTTTTTTCCAGAGGCATTTCCCCATAACCCCTTTGCAGGGGGGGTCCCGCCCCCTTGCAAACCCCTAAGATAGGGGGTCTCCTCCCCCTTGTGACCCCCCAGGAAAGCAGGTGCTCTACCCCCCTCTAACCCCCCCTCGTACAAATAATAAAACACATACCCAACATGGTTAAGGGTTGTAGTGTATTAGGGGGTTAGTGTGTTCAAAGTTATAGTTTGTTAGAGGGTGATTATATTAAGGGTCATAGTGTATTAGGAGGATAATTTTTTTGATTTCATAATGTATTGATGGGTGATTGTGTTAGGGGTCATAGTGGTTAGGGGATATAGTGTATTAGGGGGTTATTGTGTTAGGTGGCATAATGTGTTAGGGAGTTAGTGTGTTTAGGGTCATAATGTGAGAGGTTGAGTGTTTCTAGAGTCATGGGGATTAGGAGTTATGCTATGTTGTGTGGTATGTCCAGGGTCATAGTAGTTCGGTGTTATCATGTATTAGGGGGTTAGTGTGTTTAGGGTCATAGTATGTTAGGCTATTATTATATTAATGGTCATAAGGGTTAAGGGGGTTAGTGTGTTGAAGGTCACATTGTTAGGGGTTAATGTTTCATGGGTAACATGAGTTAGGAGGTATATCTTGTATAGGATTAATGTGTGTTATGGGTCATAGAGTGTCTAGGATTATATTTATTAGGGGTTATAACGTATTAGGGAGTTAGTGTGTTTGGGGTCATAGTTTGTTAGGGGTTAGTTTCATCAAGGGTCATAGGAGTTAAGGGTCATAATGTATTAGGGGGTTAGTGTGTTTATGGTTATAGTGTGTTAGGGGGTGATCATATCAAGGGTTATTAGTATAGGGGGTTTATCATCTCCATGACCATAATGCTTATGGATTATATTGCATTAGGGGGTTAGAGTGTTCATGGTCACAATGTTCTATGGGGTGATTGTGTTTGTGGTCATAGTGGTAAGGAGTTGTAGTGTATTAGGGGGTTACTCTCTTCAGGGCCATAATGTTTTATGTGGTGATTGCACCATGGGTAATAGGGGTTAAGGGTCATGATTCATTAGGGGATTAGTGTGTTCAAGGACATGGTGTGTTAGCGGGTGATTATGTAAGGGTTTATGGGGATTAGGGGGTAGATTGTGTTTGAGTTGAGATTGTAGTAGTTAGACGTCATAGTGTTTTACAAGGCTAGTGTGTTTGATTCTTAAAGGGTCATAGAGGTTAAGGGTCAAAATGAATTATGGGGTTAGTGTGCTCGATTTCATAGTGTGTTAGGGGGTGATTGTTTCAATGAACATAGTGGTTAATATTTATAATAGTATTAGAGAGTTATCGTGTTTGGGGTCACAATGCAATAGGAGGATATTGAGTCTCTATTTTTACATGCTAAATCATTTAATAAATGGCTCATATCAATTTAGTGACTGGAGAGATGATAAAGAGAAGACATCTCTCTCTGAAAGTCTAACACACTACTATTTTATGGGTTTAGTTTTTTGGGGTCATAATGTAGTAGGGGGTGATTGTGTTGGGGAATTAGTGGACTAGGTGGACTAGGTGATTAATGGGTTGATAATAGGTTAGTGGGTGAGGGTGTTATTGGATTAAGGGTTAACATGGTTATATAATTAGGAGTTCTAGATATTTTTGGGCCAACCATGTTTAACATTGGTCAAAATGGTTAATGATGGTCAATCATGGCTTGTGGGTCAATAGGGTTAATGGCTAAGGAGGTTAGTTGAATAGGGGGATAGGGTTTAGTGCATTAATGTGGTTAATATGGTCATTCATATTCAATATATGGAGACTCTTTTATCCTTCCCTACTCATGACCTACATGGTGGTCTCAAATATATAGGCTACAATCTAAAACCTAATAACTATGGGATTGAGGATTGGAAATGGCTTGTATCAAGGATAGAAAAGAGAGTAAATATCTAGTCTAATTGCTAGATTTCCATGGGTGGGAGACTAATTCTCATCAAATCTATCGTTGAAGCGATCCCATTGTATTGACATATTTTGGAGAAAGTTATGAAGGGGACATTAGTGCACATTAGGAAAATATGTTTTAATTATCTCTACAAAGGCAAGTTTGAGTATCTTGGTTCACATTTGGTTAGTTGGAAGATAATATCTCGGTCTAAATATTCAGGTGGATGGGGACTAAAGGATTCATTTTGGTTTGGTAGGGAATTCACGACCAAATCTCTTTGTGTGTTTTTAACCTAGGAAAACTTATTCCTAAAGGAGAATGGGCATTATACCTTAAACCGAATTATTGACAAAGAAACCACCTCGGTCTGGGTCAAGGCTAGAAATCTGTTGAGGTTCTGAACCTAGACGACCGTTCACACCAGAACTAGAATTTATATGTTCAAGAGTTGAAGCGGGCTCATGTTGGTGTTCAAGAGCATGAAGATGACTTGGTTTGGGTCTTTAACAAATCATGTGGGCGTTATTCAGACAAACTTGGCTACCAAGTGATGTATTCCGATGAAGACACAGTTGATCGGTGGTGGAATAAAAAACTATGGAAGAAAAATGGACCACCTAAATGCATATTTTTTTGGCTATCTCTCCTTAGTCACATTTTGAACTGGGAAAAGATACAACAATGAGGGAAACAAGGACTGAGCATACGTGTCTTGCACAAAAATGCCAAGGGAAAAAATCACCATTTTTTTCAAACTTGTTTGACATAAGTTTGTAGTTGGGTTTGGGTCCATTATGTGTCAAGGATTCGATGGTCGATTGCTTCTAAGAGTTCTACTTCGTTCCTACTCTGAAATAATTTTGTCTACTACCTATTGTAGTGACATGAGTTTTATGGCTAGCTAGAATTGTAGGCTTCTTTGAATCTTAGCTTTGGCCACCATTCAAGGTGGTCCAACAATCTTTGGCATTAAATTCTTCCTATAAGGAGAAATCCCACGAAAAGCAGGTTCGAGATTTGGGCTTTATGGAAATAACTAGAAGTATGGCTGGGGTATTTCAATGTAGCATGTCAAGGTCAACATTGTATTTGTGGTATTGGTTTCATATTTTATTTCTCTGATGATCATTTTGTTACAGGTAGAGGAAATATGGGTTTGGGCACAAATAATCTAGCTAAATGTCAAGCACTTTTTGCTCTTCTTCATTGTGTCGTGAGCTATAATATTCATTCCCTACAAGTTTTCAAGGATTCCACATTGGTCATAGATTGGATGAATGATGTCAAGTCCATTGATAATCTGGAGTTGTTGAACATTGAGAAAAATTTCAAAATTATGTCATCTACTTTCCAGGCCATCAGTTTTCAACATGTTTTTCAGGGAACATAATGCCCAAGCATATTCTTTATCAAAGGTTGTTATCAATATGGAAGCTAATCTTCAGCTTAGGAGGAGTTCTCTGATGGGGAGTTGATCTCTCACATGGATCACAACCTATATGCTCTATAACTTATCTGCCATTCATGTAGCTCTGGTTCTAGAATTTGTCAGTGTCGGTCTCACCACCTTGTGGTTCTTTTTGATTTTTTTTTTCTATTTTCATTGCTAGGATTTTATATGCCATAATCATTATGGGATTTAAAAGTAAACTGATGATGCATTGAAGTGCCTAAGGATTCTAACTTTTTACCTCTGAAATAAAATTTTTGTTTCTTTTCACGGAATATATATATGTGTGTGTGTGTAACTTTACTCCTATGCCACTATGTGATGCGATCTTTTGATTGACTTGATACTTCTATGGAATATATGTGTGTGTGTGTGTGTGTGTGTGTATGTAACTTTACTTCTATGCCACTATGTGATGTGATCTTTTGATTGACTTGATACTTCTATGAAAACTTTCATTTTTAATTACCTTTTCTTATCATGTACAAGGCAATTCACTTTATTTATGCCAACTATGAAATCTTTCTTTCACTTAATACTTCTTCACGTGTACTTTAAAAGAACTTGGAAACTTTCATTTTTAAGTACATTTTCTTACCATGTACATGGCAATTCAATTTACTTATGCCAACTATGGAATCTTTGTTTGACTTAATACTTCTTCACATACCCTTTAAAAGCACTTGAAAACCTTTTTTTCTATTAAAAAATGAGTTTGGGCCACGATCCTAGAAATTATTTACCACTAGAAAAATAAATTTGGCCATAAGCCAACCAATTAAGATCAATTTTTTGAAGAGTGGACAAGAAGGCTCTAAATTTTTATTACCATGAGAAAATTAAAAATTGACCACATGTTAACCCCTCCAATACTAATTAAGTGAATCAAGTGATTCACTTCATGATGTCAACACTCATGAATATAAAACCCCATACAATACATTATCTTATTATTATTGAATATATTGTATAACATTGTTTGCTTGAATGAATATAATGGACTTGTATAAATACACTTAAAATTTGATAAGTCATCTCCTTTGGTAAATAACATGACTTATTATTATATTATTGTAAATAACCTATAACTATTATAATATATATTTATACATTATCAATAATATACCTTACATGTTTCTCCTCAATAATCATGTTCATAATTTTTTTTTTGTATAAATACACTTAAAATTTGATAAATCATCTCCTTCGATAAATAACATGACTTATTATTATATTATTGTAAATAACCTATAACTATTATAATATATAATTGTACATTATCTACATGTTTCTCCTCAATATTCATGTCCCTAATTTTCTCCTTGCCACATCCTCATTATTGGGAGATGACATCTTGAATACCAAGTTGTTTCAAAGGTATCTTTTCCAGGAAAGATGGTGCATCTTCTTCTAAATTTCCATTAAAATGGCATTGTCATTGGTTAGGCCTTAATTCTCCTTTTGGAAATACCTTAGGCCCTTCATTCAAGTCAAATTGCTTCCTCATTGTGTATCAATATTTGTTTACTTGTGATTCTCCTTTTGGAAATACCACTTATAGGAAAAAGCATTGATAAAATTTGGTAGATTATGCATTGTTATCTCTTGAAGAGTTCCCCTGTAGGATTTATAGTTTCCGTGATTGATATCACGGCTGTGAAATCATCTTCTAGCTAGGCGCAGGCCAAAAGTTCCGTGATTGATTTTCGTCTTCCTATATTTTGCCTTCCGTACATGTAATACAATTCTTTAAAAATTTCAACAGTGGCTGTAGTTTAGTGGTGAGAATTCCACGTTGTGGCCGTGGAGACCTGGGCTCGAATCCCAGCAGCCACAATGTTTCATCAAGATGATGGCGATTGCTTTTATTTATTTATTGAAAATCCAGGCATTTGAAAACTGCATCATAATTTCTGAAGAGAGTATATATTTTCAAGGCTATGATGCGTTTAAAACCCAGGCATTTGGTATGTAGAAGTCTGCTCCTTACTGACCACCAACTGGTGATTCAATGTGACATGGTTTTCATGAAATACAATGATGTGTTTGCACATTTGCAGGACGACAAATCTAAGTTACATGCATTGTGCGGTTTTCTCTGTTGTAATTATATGCAGGGTATTCATAGAGATTGTGATGAACTATTGGTCTCTGGATTGTGGTGCCTCTGTGCACTTAGATAACAAATTTGGGAAAGTGTAACAAAAGAGAAGCTCGTCTGTACTTCAAGTGTAATGGAAAAAACATTACAATGTGAACATCTCAAGGTCATTTGTGCTTCAAATGTTTCTTGTAAACGGAACAATTTGCTTCTCTTTGCTTCTTTCAATTGGTCATTTGTGAACATCCAAAACTCTCTGTTGTTCAATTTGCTTCTTCAACCCCCCCCCCCAAAGTGTTTTTGGTGCAGTCACCTCTCTGTCTCTTGCAGTAATGAGAAATGCAATTTTTGCCTATTTTCTGGATTGAAACTATGTCACATGGTTCGGGTTTGGGTTTGACAATGATTAGGTTCGATTCGGATTCGAATTTTCCAACAAAGTTCGAATGAGGTTAGGATTTAGGTTCGAATATATATATATATATATATATATAAAAGAAATTAACATCAATACACATGTGATTGATAATTAAACTATAGTCTACATCAACAAATTGGAAAAAGAAGTAGACTGAACGTATTCTTCAACTTCAAAATTTAAAAGGATCTAGATATCCATAATGTCCATTGTCAAATACTTATAAGTTATAAGTTATAAATTATAATCTCTAAAACAAATTCACAAATTCTAAAACATGATAAAAATTAAAACAAAT
>ML808938.1:55429-93621 GCA_009831015.1 Picea engelmannii | reverse complement strand
ATCACTTCTGACTCATAATTTTCAATACATCTCCACTTAAACAAAACTCAGGAATTTATACTCATGTCTTGAGTGCTTCTATGAGTTGCTTCGATTTCCCTTTCACAACTTCCAAATTGGACTCCACATCTATCACTGTTATATATAGATCGTTTTTGTGTTGTTTCATATTCATATTAAATTAATGGTCAACACTTCAATCTCGCTCATCAGGTTTGACATGGATTTTCACTCCTCACATCATTCTGTTATCCAATGCATTCTCGATTTACAGTTTTACCAACACTTCTATTTTCTCGCTATACTATTTGGAAATCTTAACGTAGTGCCTAAACTTATCCTCTTATGATACAAAAATGTCAATGAGAGTGGTAATAATGTTTCACAATTTCAATGTATCTCCACCTAGAGAAAACACAATATTTATTAGCACGTCTCGGGGATTTCATAATTCCCTTCAATTTCCTTATTCTCTATTTCCAAGTTGGATTCCATATTTAATTGTTCGTAGGAACCCCAATCTCACCGCTCAATGTTTAACTTTATTTTTCCACACTGTCCCCTAGTAACTCTTCACAATTTCAAATGCACCAGTACATATTTAAATTTTCAATATCAATCTTTGCTTATCATAATCCTTCTCAATCTTCTGTCCTTCAAGCTCTCCACAATAATGTCACGAAGGCCGCAATGTTCCACCAATCTTCCATTATTTAGACTTTATCGGGACTTTCAATTCCCCGATTTACAATGAACGCCTTTCCTCTGAGCACCGACCTCTTCCAGCTATGCGACGGTCCATATGACTGCTCCCCATGTGATCGTAGCCTTATCTCTCTATCGGGATTTCAGGCTTTGCGAAACTGAAAGGTGTAGGACTTACGTCTTCAGGATCCCCGATCCTCCGATCTCCAATGCCATCTGTCGTTAACTCCCGTCAAGGTTGGACCTTCCGACACCTGTCCAATGTCGTACCCTTAACTCCGTCGGGAAATCGCATGTCGGAGGTTCACGTTTTTAAACGCGCTCGTTCACAGACCCTTCCTAGCTCCGAACCCCGACATGGAGTGACACCTGTCCTCCACTTAAACGCTATGGTTGTGGGACCCGTCGCGTTTCGGGATTTTGCGACTTCTCCGGTCATGGTTCCTTTGTATGCAGGAAACTTGAAATGCCGAACCCCGATCCCTCGGGATCCCCTGACACGTGTCCTCGTAATGAACGGCTCAGATCTCATCGGGAAATCGCGGATTGCGATTTCCTAATGCACAATTTCTTTACCCTCGAAAACTCCGATGAACAAAACTCCGACGGCGCCCGATCCTTTGCCACTTGTCCATGTAGATGGATGGTCCTTATTGACTCTCGGGGTTTCGGGACTTTCAAGGTCCCGGTTCTCATGACTTCGAGAACTCCGATTTTCCGATGGCTAATACTCCGACCCACTCTGGATCTCCGACACCTGTCCCTCAGATGGACGGTCCTTATTGTATCGGGAAATCGCGTATCGCGATTTCAACCTGCACAAATCTCACGTCTCCGGAAACCCCGATTTCACGACTCTTCGGGATCTCTTGACACACGTCACTACCGTTTGGATGGCTCCAATCCTATCGGAATATCGCGAATCGTGATTTCATTATGCAACGGTTCTACACTCCTAAAATCTTCGATGATAAAATCCCAACGCCTTCCCAAGACGCTGACACGTGTCCTGCCGAGATCAATGGCTAGGATCCGTTCTCGGGATTTCGAGAACCACAAGGCCTCGATTCTCAGACTTAAGAAAACCCCCATGACTCAGATTTCCCGATGACTCTTCCGGGACTCTTCTTCTGCACACTAGGGCTTAACCCCGGCACAACTTCTCGAGATCTAATGGCTGGTGGGATTTCGTCAATCTTCTCTATAAGATCCCGACCATCGATTTATTCCTTCCTGAATACCTTCTCGGAAATGGCTAAGTATCCTTCCCAGAACTTGCTCTCCAACACCTACGCTTGCAACTCTTGTTCGAACACTCCATGGCACAAACCCCTGTGCTCTCCTTTAGCAATATCACGAAGGTGCTATACCTCCAGAGCTTTTCTACTCTGATTCTTTCAGAGGAACTTGCACGCACTCCTTGCTCTCAACATTCAACAACTTCCCAGTGCTGAATCCTTTCGACTCTGCGCACTCTTGTAGCAGTAGTCTTAGATCTCCTTTGCTCAGATTCACAACTGAGACTTCTTCTTTAGCCTGCGCACTCCTTGCATGGCTTCAACAACCCACTTCCACTTCTAGGTGAATGAGAACAAAAGTTAAACTACCGAGCCTTCACCCCGTAGCTATGTTAGCCTTGTTCTTTACTCGCCACTCCCAGTGCATATGCCACCAGTCTAGGCCTTAACATCATTAATTAACCTTAAGGTAGATTAACCTTCTACTTAATTATTATTATTATTATTATATATATTTTTTTATACTAATTTAACTTAGCTTATCTTTACTTTAATTTTAAACTAACTTAATGTTATATATATATAATTTACTTATACTAAATTATTTAATTTACTTCATATTATTTTTTTTTTTAACACTTTATATTATATCTATATAAAATAATTGAACGTATACCCAAGGGTTCGGGCACGCATGGTTTCCACGTGCTCGTCTAGCTTTCTCAAGCTCCCTCGTATCTATTCCCAAATTCTACACCTGTCAGCCTTTCAACTCTCTACGCGTCCTACCTCTGTCCCACTTTCTCATCCGCTGGGACTTTCCTCGCTTCAGTCTTTGTCCACCATAGATCTGCCTCTCAGAGGTTTTCAGAATCTCCATGGCTCACCTCCACACCGTTGTTCTGAGCATTTTACCAGATCGTTTTGCAGAAACAAAGTATATTGATATGGCCCTTGATAAGATCCAGGACCTGGAGTCCAGTCTCCTTGAATTGTTTGGAACCACTCCCTTGTCTGTACATTTTGTGGAGCTCGCTCTCAGCTATAGTAAGAGGTACGATTCAGTCCGCATGTGGTGCACAGTTTCAGTACCTTCATGAAGAACGCGGGGTTATTCGTATCAGAAATTGTATAAACCTTGCTTACACTGTGGTAATGAATGGTGATTTCTTCTTTGAAACAAAATGATTTGCTTGTAATTCCAGCCCTGTACGGATTTTGGGTATTTTGCTTTCAATTTATTTCATTTATTTTTATAAATTTATTCGCCTGTGCATATGCATGTAGTTAGTTGCATATATATTGCCTTTTGTATTTCTCACACCCCCTTTTCTCCTAACTGTGAAATTCTCCACTTGAATTTCGGGTTTCGGGGTTTCCTTATGCCCGATACCAAGGGCTTCCTGTCCTCACGGACTCCCAATCTTCGATATGGCGATGCGCCCCCTTCTAGCTTTAGCCCTCCCCTAGGCTATGCTTTGGTCCATGTGACCCTGTCCTATGTGATCGTAGTCCTATTCCTTGTCAGGATTCGAGGTTTCGCGACTTTCACTGTCACGAACCTCTGTCCTCACAGACTCCCGATTACTGAATCTACGATATGGCACTTTATGTGCTAGCCCTCCAGGCTAGACATCCCTCTCATATGACTGTCGTTCCATGTGGCCCTAGCCCTATCCTTCGTCGGAGTTTTGGGGTTCAAAATGTTGAACCTCACAGGTCCTTAGGACTCGCGATTTTCCGATCCCCGATATGCTCCTAGCGCCTTAGCCTTTAAGCTATGCTCGTGATCGACACGACTTCGCCTTGTGACCACAGCCTTATGGCTTCCCATCGGGTTTCGGTCCTTCTCGAGAAAGAATTTTCCTTACTACAAATTTCGCGATGCCTTAGCGTTTACTTTTGGTCAACGAAGTTTTAAAAGTGGGTTAAAACTTTAAATATTGCGAGTGAACTATTAATGAAATCGGGATTCAGGGTTTCCCGTAACAAAGAATCACGAAACCCTGATCTCCGATTTCGCGACATGATTAAGGCCTAATTAAAAAATTGATTAATTAATCCTCTTTAACAAGGGTTTAAGTGTTAAGTCACTTACGTCGTGTAATCTTCCACATGTCCACCGTGGACCCTTCGGTGGGCCCCGCTATCCTTTGACCCATCGGGAAATCGCGTTTCGCGATTTCATAATGCGTGGATACTTGGTTCACGGTTTCCCCGATTTCCCGACTCTCTCCAGGGTTCTGACACGCGTCCTAAATGATGGACGGTTCAGATCAACTCTCGAGGTTCGCTACTTTACAAGGCTAGGAACCTTTACTTACCCGTACCCCGATGACCAAAATCCCGATATGGTGGTCACGCGACACGTGTCCTCCTCGAGATCCTACGGCTATGACTCCTCCGTCGTTCCAGGGTTCTCCTGGTCATGGATCCATGAACCCTGAAGCTCCGGAATATCGATGAACTCTCGACTCCTTGCCACCTATTCCCAACAGATGGACGACTCTGATTGTATCGGGGTTTTCACTATGGGTTTCCCGACCCCTTGCTCACAGAACTCCCGATTTCGCGAACTCCGATATCCCGATGCCTTCGCACATCTCGTCGGGATTTCTCCTCCCGTATTCCTTGAGGACTTAACTCTCTCACAACTCCTTGCATATCCGGCGGATGTCGGGTATCCGCCCAAGATCTGACAGTTCATATCTGTACTCCTTTGGGGATAATGATTAGTTGCATGAAACTCTACGCGGTGTGAAAATTGCTCTCTTCGGCACGGTCAAAATTGTATTGGTATATTGTTCAAGAGAGTTTACGTTATTTAAGATTTTTCCGAGGCTAATACATGCAGGTAATTTATGCACTTCCTGCGCAATACAAGTTTTCTGTATGTCTTTGCTGCTGCGCATTGGCAGTTCCTCATTTGGGGTAAGTTCGAGATAAAATAGGCCCTTTCAAGGTCTTGCAAATTCCCTTTTGTATTTTATTTAGTAATAATTCGTGCAGTTATTAAATTTTTCCCACTTCAAGCCTTTGACAAAAGCTTCCCTCGATATTTCATCAATTTTCAGGTGTCAATACTACTAGAAACTTCCTTGGTAAACCTTGCTCAAAATAAATTTAAATTATCAACTCTCCTTTTTGGGCTCAATAGCTTTATCAGGCCGCTTTAAGGGTAGCCATTTTGTGGGAAGTGATTCTTCATCTATCTGGTTCAATGCCGCTATTTTAAAGGCGTTCCTTTGAATGTTCAGACTAATACCGCATTAGCCATTCATGATCCAGTTAACGGTTATTGTCTAAAACAATCGCTTGTGATATATATGAGACCATTTGCTTGGATAATATAGGGGTGCTACCTTGAGTACATTTTCTCTTTAGAACACATTCCCAGAGGAATTTGGCTAGACGTCACATAAACTAGTATATCCTTATACCATTCAGATGATGCTAAAGTTGAACTCTGTATGACGACATCAATTGTATTAGGAGGATAAATATTTACAACTTCAATTTTGGTCATGAACTTTCATATTCATGAAATTGATGTGTATGGAAGCAATGGTTTCCTCTAATATAATATGAAATTTTTATCAAAATTGAGACTAATAAGAGCAGGGGTAGTAGTGATTGCATGTTTGATTTCTGTAAAAACCTTTTGAATTTCCGATGTTCATTCAAATTTTGTATCCTTCTTTAGTAAACTATTTATTGTCTTAACAATCGTGGCATAATCTAGAGAAAATATTCATTCAAAGCTTATCTTTCCAAAGAAATATTATACTCCTTTTCAAGACATAGGAGGATTTAAGTAATTTATTGCCTTACCCCTTTTTGGATTAATGTATATGCCTTCTTTACTCACAACATGGCCTAGTATTCTCCCTTATAATATAGAGATAAACACGTTTTTGGATTCAAAGATATCATGTCATACATCCTACATAGTTCAAGGACTTGTATGATATGCTTGAATCGTCCTTCCCTTAATTTTGAATGAACTGTCAAATCATCCCAGTAATATGCCATACACCATATTAGTCATGTTTGGTCAAGATGAATGTTGTTCGACACAATCTATTAAGACACAAATGACGTGTGTTTCTTACAGGTTAAGCGTGGCTGGAGTTAATCATTTGATATTTTGGCCCTTAGGCCTAGATTTCGAACTAAGATGCTCTGATACCATATGTAATGCCCATATAATTCTAAACATCATTAAGTTTCCTAAACATTTTATGAATGTAAACTGAAACAAAACTTCATAGCATGATATTGACTTTTATAACATCAACTTCAGCAACTTAGATTTATCATTAAATACTAAATTCATGGCAGAATGAAATAATTACATAACTTAACAAGTACCTGGATCTGATGCTAATTTCTGTTTCTTCCTTGCCTTGCTGCTACCTTTCTGATCCTTGCTACACAGATCAACCCACAAACAGGAAAATAACTGCCCAAAACTACTGTCCTCCCTGCCAACTAGGAAAACTACCTAGCTCCAGGATATCTACGGATATCCTGGCCCTCCATGCCCAAAACCTCCAGCAACCCGGTGCCTCCCCTGATCAAAGCCACAGTCCAGAACACTCTGTTCCTTGCTCACAACAAGCCAACAGTCCACAAAATATACCACAGGCTCATAGCCAATACAATAGTGCACAAAAAATACCACATAGAAACTCTGCTCACGGAAAAATGCAATGGTTCTCGGCCAATACAACCGACTCAGCAATACAGTCCGCAGCATCCATCCCCGCCGAATGGTGCGCACATCCCCCTCTTCCCTTCCCTTATTCCTCTCGACCGACTCATGCAGTTACTCCTCCAACCACCCTCCGTGCCTATCCCTTCTCCCCCTTAAATGTTTTATCTTCTCGGAATTCATAGGTTCCCGCTCTGCATATGCAACCATTTTATACATTTTTCATTGATCTTTTAAGATTTATTTCTCGGGTCATTAAATGTGATCTTTCAATTAAAGTATTATTTAATTAAACACAATTATTTTCTTTAATTAATTTTACTTTGTAATCTTAAGCATTTATCCAATTAGGGTCGTTACAAGAAACGTAGCAGGTGTTAGCCGCCCACGTGTTCACTCGCTGCTGGTTGTTGTCGTGCGAATGTTCTTCTGACTTCCTCAATTGCTGAACAGGGTTACAACTTACAGGGCAAGGTTGCAAGGGTTTAAAATGTTAACAGTCACAGAGTTCAAACTGCAGTCTGCGGGGTTTAACAGTTGCAGAGCGCGGTGCTGGGGGAATCCGAGGTAAAATAGTGAATACAACCTTGGAGCGAATAGGTAAAAAGTAAACCTACCTTACCTCATCTTTAATTTTAATGAAGTGTCGAACCTCATTCGAACCACTTCTAAAATTCGACATTAAATTCGCCTTGGAGTTCGAGTTCGGGTTTGGGTTCGGGTCCGACTTCAGGTTCGAATTCTCTTTGAAGGTCGAGTTTGGGTTCAGGTTCGCCATGGGGTTCGAATTTCAGGTTCACTGAACCTGATCGAACTTGATTTTTTTGATGAGGTTCACCGAATTTCGAACCTCAAGCTTGAGGTTCAGCGAACCCTATGACATAGGATTGAAATGGTGCTTTTATAATACTTCCGAAGATGGTGCAATTTGTAAAACAATGAGCCTGTTTTATCTAACAATTCAATCATGAAAACCATGATATGCATCACCTGGCTATGGCTTGTGTAAAATGTTAAAGATGAAGAACATAACTTCTCTCCTCCTCTGTTGTAGCTTGTGGCCTCGGTAACAAGCTGGTTCTTAGTTCACTGATGTTCTGTCAGTAGAGACAGGCATCTAATTCTGATTTGGCTGGTCTTTATTATACTGTTTTTAACCAAATATCTCAAGGGTTGTAAAAGGCTGTAAAATATTCTTTGATTGATTAGAGTAACCATGTACAAAATCTCTATCCTTAATGTGGGCCTGGAACTTATTTAAGGGCAATTGTGTGCTTGAAGTTCAAAACATTTGGGATTTTCCCTTCTTTTAGTGCAAACAAATTCCTTTTTTTCCCAAAAATGGTTGTATTTTGCATTACAAAAGTGCTGCAGTCTTATTGGTAAGCATTATAATACAAAAAAGAAAGTGTTGCAGCCTCACTGGTTAACATAATAATACAAATAAGAGACTCCCAAAAATGGTTGTTTTTTCATTAGAAACATGCTGCAGTCTTATTGGTCAACATAATAATACAAAAAAGAAAGTGTTGCAGCCTCACTGGTAAAAAGAGACAGTCCACAATCTAAGCATCCAAAAGCTTTCCAAATACTTGTTACATGTTTTTCAAGCAAGCTATATTGTCCTTTGCAGATGATTCATTGTTTTTACTTGTATAGGGTTCATTGTTTTTACTTGTATAGATCCTATAAAAGGCACCTAATATTAGATATGTTTTGCAATACATAACAACCCAAATTACTGGAAAACATGCATACTATTTGGTTTCTCATTTTCTTATGGAGAGAGCTAAGAATCCCGAGTGGCCCCAACCATATCCAAATCCAAATCCACTGGTGCTTGTTGAACATAGTTCTCTTCTTCATTTTCCAAAGGTATGGATGTAACACACTCGTACTCTAAGTACCCTTTCTAGGGATGGAGCATCAAAATTTTTCTTACTTTAGTCGTCTCAAATCATCTCTCTGAGATCTCCATTCTCTCCTACTCAACCGTAGGTCTCTAATGACTACTACCAGACTCAAGACTGAGCTCTAGATTGCAAGTTATTGCCTCCCGAAGTTCTTTGGGTATTATCAGACATGGGCCATGTGGCTCCACCTCATTCGTATCGTCCCCAAGTTCCTACATCCACAAGGAAGGTTCATTCACCATCCAATCCTATAATATCTCCCGGTAGAGCCCCAGTTGTAATTATGAATTGTAAACATGTTTTTTAGGCTGGTGAGCCAAGTTATAATAAGCTAGGAGGCTTATGTGATGATTAATCCAGAAGCCTAGGATGCTAAGTCCAGGAGCCTGTTTTGTATATGTAATTGTGCAGATCATTAATAAAATATAGACATCGTTGTGTGTAGACCGACCACGAAGAAAGAGTGATAGGGGACTAAGCTTCCAAAAGGTTGTGCAAGGGAGGGGACCAAGTATGTGGGCCTATGGGATAAGCTAGGGGGCTTACCTCTAGAGGAACAATATTTTAATATTATTTCCTAAAACCTAAGGTGGACATAATATGTTTTGTTATCCTAAGTTCCTAGTAGTTGGGGATGTAGGTTAAATGGAGCACATGCAGCTTCAGGAAGACAAGTGTCGACCTGGGATCATGCAGTTAAAAGTTGAAGTGTTAGCTGTGTTGTGGGTTCGCTTGTCATTCTCGACCCACTGTCTAACCGTGAACCGAGAGAATCCATCACGGATCTTTGGAACCAATAATCCAGTGAGTCAAACTATGATGGTAGTTCGTTGGTCGATCTACCATCCTCTGCCTGAACTCGTTGGTCTCAGATGTCGACCTCTGGTTACCTACGCACGATACACACGGTGGAGAAAATGACTCATGGGAAGGGGGTTTGCTTTCCATTTCTCGATTTTTCGTCTGGCCTCTGCGCTTGCCTCTGCATAACTTCTCACATCTGAGAAATCAGTCAGGGAGGGAAAAGATGACCTGTGTGTTCTGTGAACCCAGGTTTATCCACACTACAAATCTGAGTTCGTGCCTTAACTGTTTGGGGTTACTGCCTTGTGTTCGCCTGAGTCGTGTTGTGTCTTAGCATTAGGTTGTTTCCATTTTTCAGTGTCCATAACTGTTCCTGTTGTTTTTGTCACTCGTATGATTGCCGAATGTTGTTGCAGTATTTCTTAGGAGATGAATTGAAGAAGCAGGTTGTCAGGCTATCAGGCCTGTGAACAACTCTCCCAGAAGAGAGAGTTCGCTGGGAAGTGAGTTCTCCTGGAAGGGAGTCCCGCAACAACTACAATATTCTGATACTTCTGATCCAGCCTGTTGCTGAAGCCCAAGGTAAGGGAGGTGTACTGGCTGATGGAATAGTAGTAGTGAAGGTGTAGTCTCCTGGAGTGGATCAGGCGTGTGGGGAATGAGGGTCTGTGAGCTGTAGGCGTAAGTGGCTACCGAGATAAAATATTCTTCCTGTTGCGTTTGTGCAACTTACTTTTTTTCCTTTCCATGCCTAGAATTCCCTTGCCTGATGGAGTTTAGTCCCAGCTTGGGGTGACCTATTGCTAAGAGTGATGAACAACGCGGTCTAAGGCTGGGAAGTTCATGGAAGTTCTGCATGTAGTTGGTGGATTTACTCCAGATAAAAGATAAGTATCATTATTGTGCTTAATTATGTATTTTATGCATGTGTTATGATGCTTGTATGTTTTCATGTATTCTGTTGCATGTATGAATTGTTGTTAATTCTATTTAAGTCTATATGATGGCAGTAATTCTGTGTTAAGTGTTTTAATTCGATTAAAATGCATATATATATTATATAAGCTGTAAATTTTGCGTAGTAGCATTACCTGGTGTCTGGAGGGTCGGGGATGTTACAATATGGTATCGGAGCATGGTTACAAAACTAAACTGAGCCTGGATGGGTCATGTTAGTGGTAGTTGAAGAAATCTTTTTGAAAATAATTGTTGTCGAAGTAGAAAAAATTCAAGTTCAGAGAGAATGTTTCAAACACTGAGCCTGAATGGGTTGGATAAGTGGTCATTGGACCCAAGGTCTCAAGAGGAAATTGTGTTTGGAGGACTAATTTCCAACCTTAGAACCTTTTTGAGTGCCAAGAAGTTACCTTGGCCGTGTTATGAAGCTCAGGAAGAGTAGCGGTGTCGTAAAACTACGACATAAGTGGTATTGGGCCGCATAGTAATATGGACCTTAGGATCTGTTCAGGAGAAGGAGAATCCTTCATGACCATTAGATCTGGTAATGCTGCGAGGCAGTTAGCCATGAATTCTTTTGGAAATCCGCAAAGTAACAAAGTATGTTCTGTGCCATAGGATCTGTTCAGAAGGAAGGGAAATCCTTTACGACCGTCAGATCTGGAGAAGGTGTAGAAGGGTTATCCTGGAAGCCCTTTGGATTTCGCGACTTCGGTGAAGATGATGAAAACTAAGAGAAAGGCGGAAGCCTGAAACTCCGAAGTGACGTGGCATGGTGATGTCACTTGGTTTGACATGGACACATGGGTTGTGTGCCACGTGTCAGTGGGTTTTGAACCCATAGAAGTTTGAAATGCCGTACAAAATATGACACATGTGACTCATCTCATTGAGCCACGTGAGCATGGTTAGTGGGGATGAGGTTAGGTAACATAGTTAAAGGTCAGAGGACCCATAGCGGCGTTGATCACGCTACATCAAAATCAACAACCAAAAGGCATTGCGGGGACCCAAGTTGCATGTAAGTTAATTATCCAAGGCGGTCCCACAATCCAAACCGTGGTTTCATCGAGGGGTTATGTGTGAGCGTCAGAAGAATTGCGGGATGAAAGGCGGGTTGCTCCAAACCACCGTTGCATGCCCTCGAAATTGGAAAACATAAGTGATATGACGTAATGATGTCAACAAAGGTGACATGGGAATGTTTGGAGATTAACTGGTTTGAATGCGTAAACTGGTGAAGTATTGAATAAGTTTCAATTGTTTCTCTTCTTTGAGTTTTCGAGTGCAAGCAATGCACATTGTCCGCAAGGAGTGCGTTGACAGAGGTAAGTTAACCTCAAAGAATCTCAGGAGAGATATCGTTGAACCTTCATCAGTAGAAGTGCAAGGAGTGCACAAGAAGAACTCTATGTTGAGTTCAAAGAGAGATAGAGTCAATGAGAACTTTGTAGGGCTCTTCTAGGTAGGCATCGAGTGAGTGCAAGTGTGCACAGAGAGAAATCTTTATTGAGTTCAGGGATAAGAGTATCAGAGGAAGATACTCACAGAGTTGTTGAACACTCTGTAGAAAACACTCAACAAGGTGTGCTTTGAGCATAAGGTTTCCAGGAGGGCATGAAGTTTTCGTTTGAAAAGAAACAAAAGGGCCAAGACCCTTAGGAGACTGAGTAAATAAAAAATCTCAGAAGAGATAACGCAAGAGTGCGTAGGAGTCAGAATTATTCTAAGTCCTAAAGATCAGAAGAGATAACGCTTACGAGAGCGAAGGCGAGATCCAAGAGGCGGACTCGCGGAAGAAAGTTCAAAGGCTGAAACCTTTGAATATACACAAACTCTTCCAAGTCGGAAGAAGTCAAAATATCAGGAGGAGGAATGACCCCAGTGATTGATCCGGGAGAGGGATATCTGAACTGTTGGAGGTAGATCTCGGTCGTTTATTTAGAAGAATTGTCAAGATCGTGAGATCGACGATCACATCGCATTGCGGGGATAGAAGGTGCTCGAACTTTAAGAAGTCGAGGGCGGGCCGCAATCGAAACCACTGTTTTGGAGGAAGGACACATGTAGGCTCAAGGTGAATTGCGGGATGAAAAGTAGTTTGGTCTCAAACCACCTTTGAGCATGCCCACAATCGCATTTTTGCATGAGGTCACCGCCCAAGGTCACCTCTAAGGAGGAGCCAAGGAAAAAGGGAGAGTGGACTTGCTAAAGTCCCAAAGTCCCAAAGGGATTTGGGACCCTCCATCGTCTGAAAGGATGCGTGGCAGAAATCCATCAGTTTTGGGTGAAAACACTTCGGGAGAACACGAAGGATGAAAGTTTGAAATCGTCAAAGCTCGAACAATCGAAGCAGCTGGGACCCATTGATCTGGGTTGGACAGGTGTCACCAGATCATGAACTTCAGAGGATCATACTTTGGGGTTTCTTAGAAGTTGTGTTTCGGAATATCCTGAAGCGCCGAAGTACAGAAACAATGAGAGTCGTCGATGTTAAGTGGGACACGTAGCGCTAGATCTGAAACTCCGGGAACAAAGCACTCTAGAGGAAAGCAGAGGGTGAAAGTGTTGAAGTCCCGAAGGAGATCTCAATCGTTGATTGAAGAGGAGGTCGAAGGACCATTGATCTGGTCTTGGTCGAAAAGAGTGGACTTGTCAAAGTCCTAAAGTCCCGAAGAGAATAAGGGCCGTTGATTTGGAGAGGATGCATGGCAGAAGATCTATCACTTCGAGGAAATTCATTCAGGATATTTGTGTGTGTGGAGACGTGAGAACTCCCGAATGCTGTAGAGATGGAGTTCATCAGAATAGTCCGATTGTTGAGTATAGGTGTCATTAGATCTTCCACTCTGGAAGATTTTCATACGGGAAAAATAGATAGCTGAGAGTTGAAACTCCCGAGGGTCGGAGAGTCAGAATCAACCATAGTCATTGATTTGGAAGGGAGCTATGTGTCAATAGATCATGTAGATCTGGGATCGCGTGTGGAAGGAGGATATATAGCATCCATTGATTGCGGATCATCACCAAGGGATTGGAGATCGACGAACGAGATGGATTGCGGGGCCAAAACTTGCTCGGATATTAAAATCTGAGAGTGGTCCACAATTTATACCACGGTTTTAGAAAAAGGATACATGGTAGCTAGAGGTGAATTGCGGGGCGAAAAGCGGGTTGGTCTAAAACCACACTTGCCCATGCCCACAATCATAGTTTTCCATGAGGTCATAGCCCATGGTCTTATGAAGGAAAGGGCTAATGAAAAAAGGGGCTAGCACATGAAACTTGGAGTTTTGGAAGCGCGTAGGAAAAGCCCACGGGTCTGTCTATCAAGACCTGCACACAGAAGGAAAGGAGACTTGTGTATAATTGTTTTGGGTTCAATCATGAGCCCTAAGAGTCAATGTGACTCAAAAGTTTGAAAGATTCTTTGACTGGGAGGTCAGTAGACCCTGTTGAGGTAGGGGCACTGCGTCGAAAGTGCCCAGGGAAGAAATAGTCATGTATAATGACTATAATGAGAGCACAAGAAGATTTAGGAATCTGGGAAGAATTGAATACTTCTGAGATCAACAAGAAATTTTTTTATAGGGAGAAAGAAATTTCTGCAATTTCTGTGGCAGCTAGTATGATTATGGATGGGTGGGTCAACCAGAGGAAAGAATGCTTGCGTGTTTGCAAGTATTGTTGGTGATGTTATTGCATAAGGAGGGAAGCAAAAAATATCTAAAGTGTTGGTTATAAGTTTGATAAAAGAAGCATGAAATCTTCTACTGCCATTAGACTATCAGGTAGTATAAAATTTATTAATGGCAGTCATGCAGGTATGAGTTTTTATCACTCTTTTTGCATAATTGTTGAAAGGAAATTTTGGTAAGAATTTCCTTAGCCCGAGTTATTATATAAAATCACATGATTATATTATTGAGTGCATACCACTGGATGTGGTAAAGGCCGGAGGCCTGTATTAATTCAAATCCTTTTAACCTCTGAATGCACACACTGACACAATAGAATGTCATGTTAATTTGGTTATGGGGTAATAACCAAAGAATTAAAAGATAATAACTTGTTATATGAATGAATGTTAGTAAGCTAGTCATGTATGAGACTAGGACCTGGTTGGATATGGCAAGGTATGGATATGGAAAGGTTATGAACCACACAGGTACTAAAAGATTCCTACATTTAAATAAAACTTGGGCTGCAACCTTTTTGCTAACACTAATGAACACCACAAAATTATATTCTTGGTGTAGTGTTTGGGTCAAAAAGGAAGGCATCCAATTAATTGGGAAGACAATAGGAAGTGTGCGGAGAATGTGTCAACACATTGGCCATAATTCCAACTTATGGATGGTGAGATACATGACTGAGATAAAGAGCATTATGTAATTCAATGCAAGGTGCACTGAATAAATAGGCATTGAGAGCTGTACTCGTGTCTAGTAAGGGGCAGAGTTGCACTCATACATGATGGAATTGTATACTTAAATGTACTTTGCTGAAAGCATTTTGTGAGTGCATGTATATATGTTTTTGGCATGGAAATAATTATACTAATGGCTGAAATGTTGCTAACTTATGAAGTTGAGAACATTTCAAGAACTATTAAACATTGCAACAGGAAAGTTGCAAGCCAAGTAGTCACATGAATAGAGACTACATAAAATTTAATGTTCAGAAAATTGAAATAATAAACTTACTGTTATTAATTATGAACATGCATATGCATAGGATGATGAGTCATTCTATTTGGTTAAATTGTTTGGTAATTGTGATTGAATTTCTAGGTGTAGGCAATTCTAAGATCATTGCATAAGGTGTTGTACATGTTGAATTATGATGTATATAAAATACTGACAATTTTTTGGTTGTATGCAAGATGAAGCATTACAGGAAAAATGGTATGCAGTTTGGTGTCTGTGGAAAAGAACAAGGATGGATGCATTCATAATATGGCAACAACCAAGATGAATTATGAAACAGGATTTAATGTTTTGGGGAAAGGATGAATTCCCTTTGAACTAAGATTGAGTTTCTAAATAAATTCTTTTATGTTTTTTCATGATAACTGCATGTGGGTGATGCAGATGAGATGATGTTGATAAAAGTTAGAATGTTGACTACAAAGAGTAGCTCGGGGAAGATGCTGATTGGAGACCTATGAGGGCAGTTGGAACTCCTCGAGCCACGATGCTCTAAGACTTCCGGTCTGAACTGTTGCTAAAGCCCAAGGAAAGGGAGGTGTAACCGCCGATGGATTGTGTGACGGTGAAGGTGCACATTCCTGGGGTGGGACATGCATGTGTGGAAGAGAGACCGTTGGTTGGAATGCTGTTGGGGTTTGGTCCCTTGGCCTAGAACATGTTGATATGGAAGTCTTCTCAATCAAAAGATGAGTATCAATACTCTATTCATTGTATGTTGTGTATCTCGTAATTCATATACAGGTTATAATGTTATTAGAATTTCCTATATATATATATATATATATATATATATATATATATATATATATTTCATGTATGTTCTAATTTTGTGTCCGAATGAATAGGTGTATGAGCATAATGTTTACATCTGTGGAGTCATAGAACTGCTGAGATTTTATGAATGGATGGAACATCGTGGATCTACAACCATTCGATGCATTCAATGAGGTTTAATTGAAGCATGTAACAAGGAACAATAAGTTGAATGCTTTCCTGAAGCAACTCAAGGGAATAGAGCAATTGAGTTTCAACTACAGTATGGATACCAGAATTGGTGCTGGAAAGTAAAGATGGATAATGGGCTTCCAATAGCTAAATGTTGGAGCTTTTTGAAGAATTTCTGAATTATATATGTGTAAGTAAGTTGCACCAAGGACATTGCAAAAACAAGGGGAGGGGATTGTAATATCCCCTGGTAGAGCCCTAATTCTAATTATGAATTGTAAACATGTTTGTTAGGCTGGCGAGCCGAGTTATAATAATCTATGAGGCTTATGTGATGTTTAGGCCAGGAGCCTAGGATGCTAAGGAGAGGAGCCTGTTTTGTATATGTAATTATGTAGATAATTAATAAAATATAAACATCATTGCATGTAGACCAACCACAAAGAAAGAGTGCTGGGGGACTAAGCTTCCACAAGGTTGGGCAAGGGAGGGGGCTAAGTATGTGGGCCTAGGGGCTAAGCTAGGGGGCTTAGCTCTAGAGGAATAATATTTTAATATTATTTCCTGAAAACTAAGGTGGACATAATATGTTTTGTTATCCTAAGTTTCTGGTAGCTGGGGACGTAGGCAAAATGGAGTGCATGCAGCTCCAGGAAGACAAGTGTCGACCTGGGCTCATGCAGTGAAAAGATGAAGCGTCAACTGTGTTGTGGGTTCACTTTCCATTCTCGACCCATTGTCTAACCGTGAACCAGGAGCATCCATCACGAATCTCTGGAACCTGTAATCCGGTGAGTCAAACCGTGCTGGTAGTTCGTTGGTCAATATGCAATCCTCCGCCTGAACTCATTGGTATCGAATGTCGACCTATAGTTACCTACACATGGTACACACGGTGGAGAAAAATAATCACAGGAAGGGGGTTCACTTTCCATTTCTCGATTCGTCATTTTGCCTCTGCGTCTGCCTCTGCACAACCTCACACATCTGAGAAACCAGTCGGGGAGGGAAAATCTGACCTGTGTGTTCTGTGAATCCAAGTTTATCCACACTACAAATCGGAGTTCATGCCTTAACCGTTTGGGGTTGTTGCCTTGTGTTTTCCTAAGCCGTGTTGTGTCTTAGCATTAGGCTGTTGCCATTTTTCGGTGTCCATAACTGTTCCTGTTGCTGTTGTCACCCGTATGCTAGCCGAATGTTGTTGCAGTATTGCTTAGGAGATGAATTGAAGAAGCAGGTTGTCGGGCCTATGATCAAATCTCCCAGGAGAGAGAGTTTGTTGGGAAGTGAGTTTTCCTAGAACAGAGTCCCACAACATCTACGGTACTCTGATACTTCTGGTCGAGCTTGTTGCTGAAGCCCAAGGTAAGGGAGGTGTACTGGCCGATGGACTACTAGTAGTGAAGGTGTACTCTCCCTGGGTGGAAAAAGCATGTGGGGAATGAGGGTATGTGAGATGTGGGCATAAGTGGCTCATGGGATAAAAGATCCTTCCTGTTGCTTTTGTGCAACTTCCTTGTTGTCCTTGCCAAGACTAGAATTCTCTTTCCCGGTGGAGTTTAGTCCCAACTCGGGGGTGACCTATTGCTGAGAGTGATGAGAAGCGCAGTCTAAGGCTGAGAGCTTCGTGGAAGGTCTGCACGCAGTTGGTGGATTTACTCCAGATAAAAAATAAGTATCATTGTTGTGCTTAATTATGTATTTTATGCATGTGTTATGATGCTTGTATGTTTTCATGTATTCCGTTGCATGTATGAATTGTTGTTAATTATATTTAAGTTTGTATGATGGCACTAATTCTGTGTTAAGTGTTTAAACTCGATTAAAATGCATATATATTTAATAAGATGTAAATTTTGTGTGGTAGCATTACCTAGTGTCTGGAGGGCCGAGGATGTTACAAATCCAACGACGGGACACCGTCTTCATTTAATACATGAGCTAGAGGGAATTTTGACGTTCGATGCTTCAACACTAAACATCCCTTCTCCTTTCTTCACGTCTATCCTCTAGAGTCCCGAACTCTCGAAGGAGCCCAAAATCTCTCCACGTGGCTCTAGCCTTCGGGCCTTTCGGCTTATCCTCGATGCTGCACCCCAAGACTCCGGAGTCCTAAAGTCCCAGACTCCCAAAGGGTACACCCTCACACATGGTGACGTACTCGACACAGAGGCAAGTACATGTGGGTCCCGAATACTGATTCCACCAGGTGGAACAAACATGTAAGTTCCAAGGGTGACACGTGACAAGGAAGAGAGGACATGTGGACCCTATAGTGGGTGACACGTGTCAAGTTTTATTGGGCACATAGGTTCTATGAAACACATAAATCTAGGTGACATGTGGCATGTCAAACTTGGTTCCATGTCACCCTGGGGGATGTTAGCGTGCCACGTCACCTCGAATTGGTATTCTTCCAAGCCCTTCGATCTCAAGGTCAATGTGTGTCAACGTAACCCCTTGATCTATGGCCTCTGTTATTTCATAAATTCGACGTTTAGGGGATCCGTGGTGTGACTTCCTTCTTACTCCTGGACTGGTCAGCGTCAGGTTGACCATGGTCTAGATCTAATAGTCAAGGGAGATCTCGAAGGTTCCCTAGATCTACGGTCCTCGTCACTTCATAGCTCCAGCCTTTAGGGGTTTTGGCATTTTGGCTGCTCCTCTCTCTTGAAGTAGGACTTCACCAAAGTACCGTATGCAGGTCCCTTCACTGAATGATTATATGGTCAAGAGGGGTTCTTAACGAACTTCCTAGATCTACAGTTATCCCCCCTTTGTAAATTCGTCGTTCAGGGAGTTTGATTCTATAACATCTCCATTCTCCTGAAGTAGGACTTCACCAAAGTTACCTCGGTGTCGATCCAATGACCAAGGGGACTCCAAAATACCCTCAGATCTATGACTCGTTTACCTCACGATAGTTCAATGGATCAAGGTTTAACATCGGGGCAGGTCTATATGCCACAGTTAGGGAAACCGCAAGGTGCCGATCAAGCTCATGGGTAACCATAACAACCAGTTTCCTTCGACCAGTTTACAAATGGTAGGGTTGTAGTACTATGGAGCTCCGAACCTCCAGAGTTCTAAATCCAGAAAGGATTAGCTCCTTTTAGGCCTAGCATAGGGTTCCCAAACATTAATCATCTGCGTGCTTCGAAAAATCTTGTGGGATACACACTAATCTATTAGTCGGGAATTGGTTAAAGACACGAGCATGCGACCTTGGTCACACGAGTGAAAGGTCTGATGGAGGCACCCTCCTTCCATAGGGTTTGAACTTAGTATTCCCGTGAAGGTAGATTCTAGAGGTCAACATGACTTAAGTAGACTTACATCCCATAGCTCTCTAGTCACTAAGCTGAGGAAAGTAGAAGACCATTCAAAATCATAGGTTCATAGAGAGATAATACATATTTCTACCTTAATCATTCAATACATAACTCAATCATATACATATAAATAGATTCAATCATCATTTCTATTTCAATACACAGAGTATGAAAATACTTATCAGAAAACCAAAATTCGTGAAGCGACTACTGAAAGGGGTGTTTGTTTCCACCCAACCATAGGCACAACCAATCCTGAATGGATTTACTATTAGCCACCCCCAAGATAGACCATGATGCTCTGAGAGAGACTCTTTCTTCTTTCTCAATGACAGTCAGGGATGAAGGTTACTCTCCTCCTCCCATGAGATCTTAGCCACCGATTTTCTCTGTACCAAGCAAGGTCTGCACGAGTACTTCCACAGTCACTTGTCAACCCTGTTTATTAGCCTGTAATTAAAACCCTACCAATATATCCTTGCAACCAAAACAAGATTATTTCCAAATTCTTCCTCGAACCAAAGAGATGCAAGAACTCTTTTCTCTTCTCGATATTTGTCTTTCGACTCTTCTCTCTCACAGATTTGCTTCCTCGCTCCCCTGCCTCTTCCCATGAAATTACCTCTTTTATTTCCTTCCTCATCAAGGTTGTGTGGGTCTGAATCCCTAGATCGTGGTCAGGTCTATAAGTCTCGTAGATGGGTACTCTATCCCATCCCCTCATTAACTCTTGAGGAGGACTCTTCCAGCTACGAGTCTGACTGGTAATTCATTTATGGGTCAAAGGATGGTTCTGGGTCTAAGTCATTAAATCCAGTAAGGTATTTTTTTGGCGGGGGGGTCATCTCAACCATTTATGGTTTCCCTCACCATATCTCTCATAACACCATGGTCTATCTTGGAAAACCCCCCTTTCAACAATTATGCAACACTATCCATTTTCTATTAATAACAAAAAATACATACATTGACCTTTTATAACAAAAAGGTTCATCAAATCCAATATTAACACATATCTAGTCTGCCATATTCTTTTGGCCAGTTACAGTTATATTTACAAAACTAGGGGAAACAGGGGTATTACAATCCCCTCCCCCTTAAAGAAACATCATCCTCGATGTTCTATCTGCCGATGTGCTCTATATGCACATAAGTAAACAAAAATGGGTATGCCTATTTCATGGCATCCTCCATTTCCCATGTAGCTTAATCTGGACCAAAGTGTTTCTACTGTACCTTGACCCTTGCAATGGTTCTGTTCTTGATTGGGGTTTCCTTTATATCTATTATGCATTGTGGTTATGGCAAGAATTCACCTTCTAGTTCCACCTGAATCACATACCAGTTAATTATATGATTAGAATCATGTACAAATTTATTCAATAACGAAACATGGAAAACATTATGTTCCTTCACTGTGGGAGGAAGTGCTAGCTTATATTCTACAAGCCCCACTCTATCCAATATTTCAAAGGGTCCACAATACCGAGGTGCCAACTTGGCACAAGCTCCCATTCTCAAGGAGATTTTCTAGGGTCTAACTCGGAGATACACACGATCCCTTGTTTTGAATTCCTTAGGAATCCTCTTTCTGTTTGCATAGATTTTCTGTCTATCCTGACCCATTTTTAGATTTTGTTTTATCTGAATTACTTGTTGTTCCATTTATTTTATCATATCTGGCCTGATTGTAATTTGGTCTACTAGGTTATCCTAGATGATTGGAATCTTGCACTGTCTACCATAAAGGGCCTCAAAAGTGCTCATCTTCAATGAATCTTGGTAGCCATTGTTGTAGGCAAACTCTACCTATGGTAGGTAGTTTTCCCACTTCTTAGGTTGATTCATTAAATGCATCCTTAACATGTCCTCTAACACTTGGTTTACCCTCTCCATCTGTCCATCAGTTTGAGGGTGATAGGTTGTACTAAATAACAATTTAGTTTCAAAACCAAAAAACATAGATTTCCAAAAGCTTGAAGTAAATTTTGTATCTCTGTCAGATATGATCTCCTTAGGCATTCCATGTAGCCTAAATATTTCTTTCATGAAAATGCTAGCAATATCTATTGCTTTGCAAGTTGACTTGATAGGAATGAAGTGAGCATCCTTGCTCAATTTGTCCATGACTGCCATGATGACATCATTCTGTGTGGTCGATTTTGGTGATCCTGTGATGAAATCTATGGAGATGGTTTCCCATTTCAATTTTGGGATTGGTAGGGGATGCAACAACCTTGTTGGATGTTGGTGTTCCTCCTTAACTTGCTGACATTCTAGACATTTAGCTAAGTAATCGTCTATGTCCTTTTTCAGTCATGGCCAATAAAATAGTTTCCTAGTGGCTATGATCATCTTCTGATAACTAGGATGGCGAGTATATGGTCTTTTGTGTATTTCATCCATCATGAATCTCTTCAATTCATCACAATTCAGAATATATGACCTACCTTTGTAAGTTAACAAACCATCATTCAATAATTGATAACCTTCATACTTCATCCCTGTGGGCTCTTGTTCTAAGTACAATTTTACAGTCTCAAAAAATGCATTTGTTTCTTATACACTTTTGAATTTCTCCTTGACATCTGTTTCATAGGTGCTTACAGCTACCAAATGACTCACTTTCATACTTCTACTAAGGGCATCAACCACCATATTTTCTTTTCCTTTGATATGTTTGATTTCAAAATCAAACTCACTAAGTAGAGCCATCAATCTAGTTTGTCTAGCATTAAGTTTTGGTTGATCAAACAGGTGCCTCAACCCATAATGGTCTGTCATAAGCAAAAATATTCTACCCAGGAGGTAATGCCTCCACATTTTTAAAGCATGCACTATGGCAGTCAATTCTAGATCATGGGTCACATAATTGATTTCATGCTCATTCAATTTTTTGGATTCGTAGAAAATTACATGTTCTTCTTGCATAAGGACTCCCATGAGTCCTTCCTTGTAGGAATATGTACATACAAGGAAGTCCTTGTTTGGATTTTCAATCTTCAACACAGGTGCATTGGTTAGAAGACATTTCAGCTCTTGGAATCTCTCTTCACATTCTGATGTTCAAAGGAATTTAACTCCCTTTTTCTGAAGGGAAGTGATTGGGAAACCAACCTTGGAAAATCCTTTTATGAACCTCCTATAGTATCCTGCTAGGCCCATAAAGGATTTGATATCAGATACATACTTTGGGGTAGGCCAATCCATAATGGATTTGATCTTGTCAGGATCAAATTCCACCCCTTCTTCAGAAATAACATGACCTAAGTAATGGACTTGTTTCTGGAAAAAGTCACACTTACTAAACTTAGCATAGAGATGATGTTCTCTTAGTACTTGAAGTAGTAGTTTTGGATGTTATTCATGCTCTTTCCTATTCTTATAATAGATTAGGATATCATCAATGAAAACCAAAAAAAATATTTCCAAGAATTTACTGAGTACATTATTAATTAAGCACATAAAAGTGGTTGGTGCATTGGTTAGCCCAAATGACATCACCACAAATTCATAGTGACCATATCTTGTCTTAAAGGTTGTTTTGTGGATGTCTTGATCCTTAATTTGAACCTGATGGTATCCAAACCTCAATTCAATCTTGGAGAAAATTGTAGCACCCCTTAATTGGTCAAACAAGTCATCGATCCTTGGAAAGGGATACTTATTCTTAATGGTCATCTTATTGAGTTGTCTATAGTCTATGCACAACCTAAGTGTTCCATCATTCCTTTTCACAAAAAAGGTCGGTGCTCCCCATGGAGACACACTATTCTGAATGTAGCCTTTGTCCATCATTTCCTTTAGATGTAGCTTGAGCTCAACCAACTTTGGTGTACTCATTCTATAGGGTGTTCTAGACACTGGCATCATTCCTGGTGCAAGTTATATTGAAAAGTCAATATCTCTTCTTGGAGGTAGACCTGATACCTCTTTTGGAAACACATATCTATACTCTATTAATATGGGATGGTCCTCTAAGATGGTTTTATTGTTCTCAACAAAGTCCAACACTTGTATTGCATATAAAGGGCATCATTTTCTGCAATACTTATTCACTTGAAGGGCTAATATTTGTCTCACTGAGACATTCTTTTGAATCCATTGGAGGGTTACGTTTCTCCCTTCTTCATTTTCACACTCCAAAGTTTAATTGTAACAGTCCAACTTGGTTTTATGGGAAACCAACCAGTCCATGCCAATCAACACGTCAAAGATCCTAAAGGGAGTATTTTTAAGGTTGCTTGGGTGGGCAATCCATTCAAAATGAATTGGCATGCTGGTATGACCTCTGCTACTTTTGTTTTGGTTCCAGTGACTAGTTGTACCAACCATGATTTAACTTGTTGAACTTGTTGCAATTTACATTTCTCAACAGTTTGAGGGGAAACATAACTCAAATTAGAACCAAGGTCAATTAAAATGGAAACTAGATGGTTGTTAATCATACCTTCCATCTCCACCACTGAAGCTTGGTGTTCATCTTGTCTATTATCCAAGGCTGCATAAATCTGTGGCATGCTCCTAGCCACATCATTGACTATGGTAGCCTCTTGGATGTTATAGACCCTCCTATTGTTCTGTTTCCTATATCGACATTCCCTCACCAGATGCTCTTCTCCACAACCCCAACATTTCAAGGGTTCTCTCTTTGTGTTATCAATCTTACTTGAGGCTGCTCCAAAGGGTTTATTTCCACTTTGAGAGGGGAAATTTTGTTTATATACACTTTTATTAGTAGGAAGGCTCATCTTGGAACCTTTTCCATGGTACTTGAATCTTGAGGGTTTGAACCCCTTCTTCTTGAATCTTGAACCACTTTTCTTCTTCCAGTACTCACGAGGTTCTGTCTTATTCGTGAATTGCTCATAGCAATACCTTGCCTTATGGATAGTGTCTTCTAAGGTATTTGTCCCATCAAATTCAATTATGTCTTGGAAGGACAGAGATAGTCCACTAATAAATCATTTCATATTTACCTTTTCATCCTTTATGTAGGGCACATACCTTATTAACTCAAGGAATTTATTGATATATTCATCTATGGTGAGTTGTCCCAACTTGAGTTCATAGAAATCCTTGGTCTTCCCATCAAATTATTTCCCTGATAGATAGTTCTTCTTGAAGTATTTCTCAAATTGTTTCCATGACAAGTCCTTCTCATGGATTCCTTTCACGTTCCTAAGGTTCTCCCACCAAATGGAGGCCTTTCCATTTAGGTTAAAAATGGCTATTCAAACCTTTAAATTTTTAGAGTAGTCATGGACTTTGAAGTACTTCTTCAAGCCAAGAAGCCAAACTTCTGCTTCTTCCCCCTTCTTAATTTCTCCATAGAAAGTGGGTGGCTTTTATTTCTTGAACTCTTCAGGGTCATGACTCTTGGAATGTTTCCTCTTCTTTCTTTTCCTCTGGGAATGCGAACTAGTTTTTCTACTAGAGGATTCCTTGGAGTTATCAATTTACTCACTTGATGATTCTTCCAATGAGTGTCTCTTGGCTCTAGGTTGGGCCTTCTTTGAGGTGCTACTCCTTGTTTGGCTACTTTCAAGGCCATTCTTTTGTATCTCAGGTGGACTTTGGGTTTTTTTAGTACGATGTTTGTCCACATGACTGGTTGTTGGTCCATGTTATAGCTACCTTTGTATATTTGATAAGCTTTGAAGTAGCACTGTGTTGGCACAAGGGAAAAACCAGGGTTCAACACTTATTAACACACCAAAGAAACCCTGATTACCGACCCTTTCGGCAACACCTGCGAAGAAGGTGAAGTCTCACTTGAGGTAGAAGCAGGGGGGTTACATGAAATAGGTGTCTGTAACCAAGATGGGACACAGATCTGTGATACAATCGCTTCACAAAATATTCTATTAACACTTAGAAGTTGAAACACATTAGTTTCTTAACATTACAGAGCATAATCAAGGATGGATCGACGCAGTAACAATAAATGATTATATATATTGACAACTTAGCATTGAGTTAGATCTAACATTCATTTACCCTTAGAACATGTAAATCACTTAAGAAACCATAAGATATATCTATCATACATAATAACCAAAGCACTGAGAAGATTCATAACATAAATAACACAACACAAAGCAAGCCAAAGGCACCAAATATACGTGGTTCACCCCAGTGTGGGGATACGTCTACCAACCGCTTCACCTCTTTATTATTCGTCTGAATCTTACATTCATCCACTCTTGTGCACTAAGCCATAGAGTCAAGCTTCGCACCAGACAGGAGATCTGCACACTGAGCACCAGATCCTCCTTCAAAAAATAGGTCAAGGCCCAGAGCCAACTCTATATCAAGAAAAAATCCTTAACACACATACATTCCCTTGCACAAAGCCACTTGAATTACTTGCACTTAGCTCAAAAGACTACTAATTCTACCATACATTCTTCTTTTATTTATACTTTTACAAACCCTTACAATAAGGCCTAAACATGGGGAAACGCCATGGGCCGACATCCCATTTACCCGTTACAAAAACCCTAGAGGAGCCTTTACTAGGTCCACATATCCATCAAAATTGGGTGAGATCCGTGATCTCAACTCCGCCTGGGCACTCCATCTTCGACTAGTGTGTCAAATTCCAAAAGTGGGCCAAATCTGAGCAAGGTTTCCTCAAAACTTGGTCGAGGGCCAACAGGCCCCCAACACTTACCTGTGACTCATCCTGAGTCACTCAGGTCTGGATAATGTTGCTTCAAAGGCCTTGAGCTTAAATCGATTTGCCTCGACTTTCTACTTCACCTAAGCCTCCTTCTCAGAATCGTCTTCTTTGTAAAAATCCCTTCCAGGGGTTGTTCTACTGTTGCAACCACTTGATCCAATTGTGAGCCCTATCCATCAATCTCTTCAAACACCTTGCAGGCTTCATCTTGCACAGGTTGTAGCTACTAGCTTCTGCATTACTTCCATTACCCTACCCTGGAGGGAAATTATCTGTTTCTATACTAAGCGCTTCTCCTAGGATCTCTTCATTCTTTCTAACGCAGTGAGTAGCTTCATATGTTCTTACACAAAAAATGCCTGTTGCTGCGCCTCCTGTAACTACACTTCCAGCTTCCTTAGCTCTGGATCCTTGACGAGGTGATCATATGTCTGTGCACTTCTATCACTCAATTGTTTGCATTCCTAGGTGAGGGCTCTTATCCTTAATAATTTATTCTTAGCGGTCTCCTCCCTCTGGTCATGCACCTCCTACGGGGTGCCCAGTACTGTTTGGGCCTCTAATTATGTTATTCTAGCCTGAAGCTGCTGGAGGGTCTCAACGAGCTTCACTATTTGAGCTTCGACTGAATCTTCCCCTTCCTGTGCCAAGCCTGACACAGAGCGACATGCTCTACTCACCGTTTCTTTGATCATGGCCCTCTTTGTGAGCAACTTCTCCTTTTATCTCTGTAGCTAGGCCTTTTCCTCCTGAAGCTTCACCTGAAGCTATGCTTTCTCGCTTTCTTGGGCTGCTACATTGTCTTGCGATGCTTGTAATTTCACTAAGAGTTCATCTTTCTCCTATTTCAAGGATTCTGTAGCCTTCTCCTTCTCTTCCTAGACTCTCTGGAACCAGGCTTCTATTGCATTTACCAGTCTTCTCAATTGGGTTGGTTCATCCCCCAATTTTGCAGTATGTGACAAGGAAGGCGTAGTAGGTACTGCGCGGACCAAATGAACAACTTTTTGTACTTCCTTCAATTCCTTCTCTATCCTTCCATATAGCTCCTCCTACTTATATCCATATCTTTGCAATATGTCCTTGGAAGCGTCCTCCATAGCTCTGTGGACCAGACTAATGTCGTCCTAAGTGAGCGTGGCCTCCAAATGGGGCTTATTAGCGCGTGTCTTCTTCCTGGCTGAAGGTTTCTTCGGAGAAACCTTCCTCTTGTGTGGTGTTACTTTTCTAGGAGGGGGATCTTCAGGTGGTGTAGCTTCGCTCCCTCCTTTCTCTTCTTCTCTTTCATCTCCTCCTCCCTGTCCTTTTTCTTCATCTTCTCCTCCTCCTCCAAGTGAGCTAGAACCATTATCTTCAGAAGCATTGTCCTCTTCATCACTCTCTATATCCTGAACTTCCTCCTTCTTTTTCTTCTTCTTCGTCCCACTGGACTGTCTGACATGCTCGACTCAGGTGACTATAGGGATTCTTATGGTGTCAGTGTTGGACAATATTTCATCAGCGACAGGTACAAGAAACTCCTCTGGCCATTCCTTTGTGATCTAATCCATATCTTCGTCCGTCAGCTTGTAGTACGAATGTAATTCTTCCTGGTTCTCATCTCTGGGCACGGTGATGTAGATAAAATGAGGATTGACACATAAGTTTTCTATTGGTCAGTACTGGTGTAGGGTGCATAGTGTCATGCACAAAAATGATTCGATGGTGACCTTTAACTGCTGGTAGTATTCATGAAACACAGCATTGGACTGCCACTACTTCGTCATGTCGTTGGTGTACCACAGGGTGGAAAACTGAGCAGCCAATGAATCCAAGAGTTCAATCATTGGGAAGGTGGCTCCTTAAGGAATTTTCCAAGTGACAAATGTGATCAAAATGATTAGCGAGCTGTAATGGAATTCATATCCCAATTCCTGGGCTTTGCGGTAATCTTTCTCTAGCTCATTGACGAGGTAGTTCACCCAGTTCATCTGCATGCCCTCCACACATTTTCCTGTGAGGTCCACCACGAACCTGGTGACGTGTGTGGGGTGGTTCTTCCTCATGAGATTGTTAGCTCAGAGTTGGCAAGCAAGGCGCAATGCACCATCCTGTATAGAGGCTACCTTGTAACCTCACTTTCCTTTTTCGACTTCTCTGTAAGATTCCTTGATGCGCTGTGCTAGGGAACAGTCCGAGGCCTTCCCTGGATAAAAATTCTAAGGGTCAAGACCCTTCATGCTTAATAATATGATGCGGTGGATCAACACTAGATCCACAATAATCCTTCTGTCGAGCCACAATTATCTGCCATGATAACATGATAGGAGGAGTTTAATGCAAGCGTTAAACTCCTGGTGGCGACCAAAATGCAGAATATCCATCACATTCAACATGGTGGACTACGCCAACCCCTTAATCCATGGATGGGAGACGAGGCAGGGCTTCTTTCCGGTTGACTTCGTCAAGTAGCGGTGGGGTGCTAACATAGCATATTTTTTCCTGTCTCCTAAATTGAAGTCATTTTTATTCAATAGCGGGATCCATCCTAACTGAATCCTGACTATTGAGATTCCTTTCAGAATGTACGCAGTGAACACGACGTACTTAAAATATCAAGGGATGTTGTCGCATTTAACAATGCCAACCAAAGGTGGGATATACTCAGGTAGGATATATAGGATCTGCTTCGCATTAGCCAGATCACCGCAGTGCTTACTTCGTTGCTTAGTCACAGGGTTAACACGACCAGAACGATGTCTAGTCGAAGGGGAAGCCTGTAGTCCCCTAGTCAATGATGCCTGGATACCTTTGAATACCAGTCTTTCAGCCATTAGCTTCTTAAGAAATTCCTCGACATACTTCTCTAATTCACTAGGTTCGCTCGACATTCTGGTTTTTAACAAACAAGCGAGGTAGGAAAACGAACAGGCATGGTAGACAAATGGACATGCAGGGTCTAGTTTCAGATAACACAACTCGATTCTTGGACAATTCTCTATTTATCTTAGTCAATCACAAGTTGAAAAAAGTGGTCCCGGTGCAACGATCGATGAGTTAAATAAGTGGGGCACCATAAAGGATCTTCCAACCACCAGGAAATGCTTCCATCAATGTAAATTTGTTCATTATGGCACAGTCTCAACATCCAAAAGCAGTCCATCATCCCATAAATGTGTTTTCTAACCGTTCTGAAGCGTCATTCTAATGACCGAGGTGCCTCCAATGTTCATATAACTTCACCAAGGCGAAGTCCAATTCTGTGCGGTCCATCTGTTCCAGCGAGGTTCAAATCCCTCGAACCTGCCTCCTGCGAGGTTCTAGTCTGCAAAATCTTCCATCTGGTTTATGTAGCTTCTTGTAGATTTTCCATCTTAGCTTTCTTTTTATTGAGCTTCCTTGCCTTCTGTCCTATTATCTGAGTCTCTCTAACAATTTATCAAATCCTCTTTCCATTCTTATTGTTATCTTCCCCTAGCGTAGGGACTTCTTACTATTGAGGTCCCCTCAAAGGGTCTGAAGTTAATATCTCTTTTCTTAGCACTTCTTGGGTGGATGTACTTCTTTCTAGAATAGATCGGCCCTTCAAGCCTTCTTGCATTCTTTCAACCTTGATAGCTGATTCTCTTTCCTTATGTCCCTTCTATGATATTGTTTTGTTCTGTTGCTTCGACTTATCCTCTCATTCTTCTATTAGTCGGTTTATTTTTCTAGCTATGAAATCCCTTAGTTCTTTCTTTTTATTTTCTGTAGCTTCTTCCTTTGCTTTCCTTCTGATATGATCCTTTTGAATCCAAGTCTTACCTAACAATAGTGGGAAAGGGGCGCTATCCCCAAAAAACTTAATGAATTCAAATTTTTCCTCAGTCGATGTTCCCTGGAAAATGATAGGTATATTAATTTCTCTTCCACATAAAGTTATCATCTTACCTTTAAATAAGCCTATCCTTCCCAATGAAGGTACCAGAGTAGGCTTTCCCAAAATTCCCCAAGTTTCTTCTGTCATAATATTCACTTGTGTTTCTTCATCTAAGACACATTATATGTCGATGTCTTCTATTCTTGCACTTATGCACTGTTTTGCTTTTAGGATTTCTGGTAAACTGACATCTTTGTGAGCATCCATTGTTTCTTTCAACTGTGATATCATAGTTTTAACTTCCTCTGACCCTTTCTCTTTATGACTTTCTAGTATGCCCTTGGTCTCTTGACTTTTTTCATAGTTTTCTTGTCTTATGTTCATCCCTTCAACTTTAGCAATCATCCTTGGACAATCCTCAACCTCATGACCAACAATCTTACAACAAGGACAAATAGGACATGCGCCAGGGAATTCCTTAGCAAGATGTCTCGACTACAATTATAACACAATGTCAATCCGCTTTTTCTTTTAAATGTTCCCCAAGATTTTCTATACTATGCATCTCCTCTAGGATCATAGTGCTAGATCTTTAGTCCACAATTCTTTTTTCTAGGTTCCTGCATCCACTTATTAGTCCAAAAACTCTTTCTATGCATAGGAATAACATATCTTTCTTCATTTCCATTAAATTTACTCAAATCAACTCTTTCTTTTAACTGCACCCTAGCCTTTATACTAGGACATAATCTATTAAACATACTTAAGTTCACGCTTTCAAAAAGAAAATTCACTTATCTTTCTCTTGCCAAAGCACAAAACTTACCTCTTTAGGATCTTACCTCTTTTCTTCAGATCAAATTACTTTTTTTATCACAAATCTTTGCAAGTTAAGTAGAGTACTATGCACTTCAACAATAGATATACGCACATAACTTCTGTTTTTCTTTACTTCAGTTCCTAACAATCACAGTTTCAGGTCTCGACAATGGAACCATTTGTTGGCATAGGGGCAGACCCAGGGTTTAATGCTTAACAATGAACCAACAAAACCCCAACTACCGACCCTTTCAGAAACACCTGCGAAGCAGACAAAGTTTCACCCGAGGTAGAAGCAGTGGGGGTTACAGGACACAGGTGTCTGTAACTAGGCTGGGACACAGATCTGTGAAGCAATCGCTTCACAAAATATTCTATTAACACTTAGAAGGTGACATGCATTAGTTTCTTAAGATTATAGAGCATAATCAAGGATGGATCGACGCAATAACAAAAAATTATTATATATCTTAAGACTTAGCACCGAGTTAGATATAACATTCATTTACTCTTAGCACAAGAAAATCACTTAAGAAACCATAAGATCTATCTATCATACATAATAAATAAATCACTGAGTAGATTCATAACATAAATAACACAACACAAAGAAAGCCAAAGACACCATATATACTAGGTTCACCCCAGTGTTTGGCTACTTCCACCAACCGCTTTGCCTCTTTATTATTCATCTGAATCTTACATTCATCCACTCCTGTGCACTAAGCCACAGAGTCAAGCTTCGTATTGGAAAAGAGATCTACGCATTGAGCACCAGGTCCTCCTTCCAAAACTAGGTCAAGGCCCAGAGGTAACTCTCTATCAAGCACAAAGCCTTAACACACATACATTCCCTTGCACAAACCCACTCGAACTACTTGCACTTATCTCAAAAGACTATTACTTCTACCATACATTGTTCTTTTACTTATACTTTTACAAACCTTTACAATAAGGCCTAAGCATGGGGAAACCCCATGGGCCGACATCCCATATACCCATTACAAAAACCCTAGAGGACCCTTTAATGGGTCCACATATCCCTCAAAATTGGGTGAGATCCGCGATCTCAGCTCTACCTGCGCGCTCCATCTTTGATCAACGTGTCGAAGTCCAAAAGTGGGCCAAATCTAACCAAGGTTTCCTCAAAACTTGGTCGAGGGATGTAACATACTCAACCACCCAGAGGCTGGGCTACGCAACTTAAACATGTTGCAACACACCCAACCACCCACAGTATAGGCACACTGCAGTCCCAAGACTTAGTTCTCTGATCTCTAATTCGAAGACAAAGGGTTTATCAACAATGTTAGGAGCATGCACACCACATGCATAAGACAAGATCCATGCCACAACATAAAAGAGATAAACACCGTGCCATGCACAAAAAATAACCAATAGACAAGCACATTAGAATACATATCTCAGAGATAATTAAATACACAGTGGAATACATTAAACAGAAAACACAGAGGGCACTTATCTTTGCAAGTAAACACTCACCAACTTGCTGCATACCAAGGGCGTTCCTCCCAACCATAGACATTGTTGTTCATTTACTCTCAACTTCAGGTCACCCCCAAGGCAGGGCTATGAATCCACAAGGACAGGTCCTAGGCCAAGTCTAAATACACAGTAGTTGGCTAAGTAGCTCTCAGGTTTCCCAACCTCACAACAATCCTAATTTCCATCTCTCTTTCCCCTTCAGCCTGCACAACCCCAAGAAATGAACACCTTTATTTTCCATGCAGACCCTGAGGCCATTCCATTTCTATCCAGAGCTCCAGTGCTACTGGTGAGGAAATATCCCTACTGGAAATTCCAAGGACTCTCAGTTGTGGACAGTTCCATCTGAACCTCCATCAAGTTCATGCACACAGGCATCCATTCCCTTCAGGAATGATCAATAAATCATTACAACCATTCAATGATGGCTCTCCTCTTCCTGCCATTCGTTTCCATGCTCAAACCAAGAGCACACGAACTAGAAGTAGTGAGTGAAGAGGAATAAGAACGAGTGAACCAGTGAGAAAAGGATGAACCAAGGGAAGAACGACCTCAAAACAACCCCCAAGGGATGTTTAAATAATTACATGAAGGCAAGAGCCACATGGCCTTCCTCCCAAGAAGCTCATGTAACCCCTTCTTCTCCATAAAATCAATTATGGGTAAATAAAATAATAATAACAAGACTTTTCCCTCAATCCCCCTCTCTCGTGGAATCATAGCCCCTTATCTCTTTTGTCCTTGTCGATCTTGCAACCATCGATATATTTTATTAATGTATAGGAAGTGTTACATTTCCTAGGCACTCTGGCCCCTTTTCAACTTTACTGTCTCACCAACCTAAGTCATATTTACATAATACATTATAGTTTATAAGGGTTAGAACCAGGATGTTACATTCCCCTCCCCTTATTTTGGCATTGTCCTCAGTGCACAACACCATTCCAATGTTATTAACATTACAATTCCAGGCCCTCTAGCCTTAATTCACACAGGAAATCCAACCCAATCTTATATACATAGGTACTTTGGCCTAAATCATGTATGCATAGGCATTCCGACCCAAAACATGTCTGATGATCTTCAAAATTTATATTTCTAGTAGTAGTTCCAACCAACAAGCTCTCCTTCTCTCTTAGTCCTACACAACCCAAAGAAATGAACCCCTTTCTTTTCCATGCAATCCCTTAGGTTGTTCCACTTCTCCCCGACTTCAATGCACTCGGCCAAGAAGGTTCAGAGTTGTGGGTTCCAGGACTCCAGTTGCAGCAAGTCCATTGGACTTCCTTCCTTCCATGCCTTTGTCATTTAGTTGCTCCAACATCAACTTATTTTCTATCATAGTCAGGTACTTTTCTATATATTCAACATTCATCATTTTCCTACAATATTTCAAATTAGCGAGCATGTCAGTTCAAAATTTGTGCATAAAACTCTCATTCTTTCTCATATTGTAAGAGTAAATTTTCATAATCCAATACAATACTTATCTGTGTGGTTCATGCATCTGCATCCATATGGTTGTCTCGTTAACTTGGCTCACTGTTTTCCTTGATGTACCCATTGTGTGAATGACCCCAATCAAGAGCTGTCAAAGTCTCCTCTTCCTTGTGGTCACTCACTTTCCAGGCCCAGGCTCAGGCATCCCCTTTTCTGCTATGCAGTCCCTCAGGCGATCCGTCTTGCCTGACCAAGGTTCTCTTGCACAAGAAGTTTTCTAGGGACACAGGGTTCTCATGTCACAACAATAGCCTTTTCCATGCTTTCCATATTGCATATCCAACATCTCATCCATATTATACACATACAGTCATCATGAGATATCAATATAACCATTTCAAACATAAATGTCAACTCTATTTTATACAGGAAAATAAAATTTTCCAAGAATGATATATCTGCTCATAATGGTTGGCTCTACAGCTATAGATATCAGTCTTCATTATGGGCTTACATAACTTCCATATCCAAGAGCATTCTACCTGCAATTTCTTCAATTTACATTTGACCAAAACAATTCGTCAGTAATTATCAAATCATAATTCCCAAAACTGTTTTATATAGGAAAAATAAAACTTCTAGACATGAGCTTCTACTCATAAATATTTGACTCTTGCAACAATAGGCATTGGTCTTATTTATGGGGCTTACAACACTGCCATATCCCAGACCCCTTTCCTCCTGCAATTTCAACATTCCTTAGCCAAAAAAATTGTCAAGATCTCATGTACAAGATATATATTTTCATGGCAATGATTCAAAACAAAATCACAAAGTGCTCTCAGAATTGTTTACAACTATAATTCAATTACTTCTATTAATCCAACTATCAATTGGAATGAACTTATCATTACATACACATGTATTATCAGTCACGCATAATTTTCACAATGCAATAGTTAATAAGATAACAATCAATGTGCCAATACCCATGGTCACATCTACACAATGCATCCATGCATTGACTACATAATACCACATAAATATGTCATGTATTCCACCATTATGAGTTGGAAGGTCTGGCCAACGATTCAACACATCATCCACACACTTCCTACTGCTTGCCTAACTATTTGGTTACCTTCCTTTTCCACCCAAACACAACACCAAGAATATAATCCTTAAGTTCTCTTCAGTGTTGGCAAATAGGTTTCAATCCAAACATCATACATACAGTAGATACTATCAAACACTCACATAACACTATATCCCTTCCATATCCAACCATATTATGGTCTTGCACATGACTAGCTCTATGGATATTCATTGTTATATAAGGAGTATGTCTCCTGAATTACCTGGTTATGATCCCATAACCAATCATAACACAATATGCAACTAACATTTTATCTAGGTGCATTCTAGAATCAACAACACTTACACACTCTGGGCCTTCAACCATTACATATCAATTTAAATACTGAAAATTAATTGAGGGAATCCTTACCTCGATCCCCTTCAACATGTATGCATCAACGTAAACTAAATGCATACATGCCTGGTTGTTACCAACCTACTTTTTTTTGTCTGACCAACTGATATTTGTATAAGCTCATAGACTTCCCCCTTCATCATTTTGATCACCATTCCTGCCATCCTCATGGGTCTTCACCTCGACGGAAATTATAAGCAACAATAATATCCACATATTTAACCCTGCTGTATCATTTTTCCTGAATACATAATCCATCCTTAGTCATACTCAAACATTATTTCATAATAACAGACTATTCTAAGTTCACCAACATGTTATATGCATATCCAAGCATGTACATATGCAAAATTACACATCTATATGCACCAAGCATTTACTGTTAGCATGCCTACTAATGCATATGCAATTTAACTTCATTGTATGTTACATGCACTCTAGTGCATTTCTATTTCAATTCACTCATTTATTTATCTATTTCTATTGTAGTTGGTTGTCCTTGAATTCCTTTAGATCCTTGATGCCTTGCGTGCTCTCATTCTTCTCATCTGCAGTATGGTTCCCTGGGTCTGAACACTTTTCCAGCCACGTTCCACCTGACCATTCTTTCCCACTTAGTACCATTCCCCAATGGAAATCCATTTTCATTCAATGCAAATTTTGAAGTGAGAGAATTTCAATTCCTCTTCATTGGCATCTTGCTTCCACTGTGAACTTTGATTTAAGATTTTAGATAGTAGATAAGTCATATCTAACAAATCCTTCCCTGGAACTCTTATGTTTGACACATAGAGATTATTCACACACCACCTCCTAGGATCTTTGTTTCCTTCCACATCAAGCTTGCAACTGTCTACACATATCTACCTTCAAGGCTATGGAGCCTTACTTTTCCTTTCTATGCCCATTAATGAAATTATTCACCTGCTAGCTTCATGTCCCATGTGAGGATTCTTTCTTTTGTAGTACCTCATCCAAATTTTGTAAGCAAAGTCTGTTGGAAATACTTAAAACAACTGAGAGGGGGGGGGGGTGAATCAGTTGTAATTGAGCTTAAACAATTTTAAGTCTATTAAAACATTATTAATCTTTCTTCAAGTGATCATCAACAATATACAACATATGGACAGTAAAATTAAAGAGCATCAGTCACACATAAAGTATACATAGAGACTGATTTTCATGAGGAAACCCATAAAGGGAGAAAACCTCTTCTTCTTCGAAATGATAGACAATCTTTTAAGTTCTGTGCATCATCGATAATTGAGCACCAACTCAATGTTCTCTGGCTGCAACTAGATGGAAGCTACAACTTCCTGTGTTCAATCTCCCACTTGAACCTCTGAGGACAACAGTCCTCCCGAGCACCTCCCAACCTCTCTAGTTTATGAAAGAATAAATACATAGACAACTATGCAGATAAATCAATTCTTACCAATCTTTCCTTGTTCTATAAGTCTGGTCTTCTAATAACTGTTTTGCAATTCTTCTCTTCCTCTGTTTGTTCAGCGGGTCTGCTCTGCATCAACTTGTTCTATCATTCTGCTCTGCTTCAACTTGTTCTGCTATTCTGCTCCGCATTTCATCTCACACTGCACATATGCATAATCTCATACTGCGCATCCTCTCATTTTCCCTTTTTTACAGTTTCATTCATTTTCATCCAGAACAGCCAACCACACATAGTCTATCTCATTTTCTTTTATACACACCTCCACGGCGGTTGCACTTCGCATTTCCTTTGGTAAAAGAAAGACAACTCTCCAAGCAACTGAAACGCCAACTGATTGGCAATCATGAGTCCGTTTCGCTAACAGATTCGTAACTGAGGAGTTAACTGTGAGAGAGAACAGTAACCCTCCGATCTTTGTTCAAATTCACCTGCACCGTTGGATTGGCTTCATGAGATCTTGCATTCATGTCCTTTAAATCGGGTTTCGACATTTCGACAATCCTGTGCTGAGTGTCTCGACACTTCATTTCCCGATCTTCGAAGTTCCCATATAGAATTTTTCTGCACTAGCTCCTTCCCCAATATGACTATGATCATCACCAAGCGACTATGCAAAAAGTGCTTTCGCGATTTCTCGTTTCGTGATTTTCGACACTATGCTCCGTTGACCCCAAGTCAACGAAATTTTGATGACTTGCCACATGTCCTATGATTCCATGGTCCATATCTAAACTTGATTCAACGGCTACGATTGAATCGTGATTTCACGATTTCAGCACTCTTGTTGCATTGGGTTCTTTGCCTCTCGATGTCGCGATTCGCAAAACTCCTATATGGAGTTAGATCAACGGTCCAGATCTGATCTTGACTTAATGGCTGTGATTGAATCACGATTTCGCATATCGTGATTTCAGAGTTCTTTTTGCATTGTTTCTTTGACATCTCCAACACGCGATCCTCGAACCTCCAACATGAACTGGAATCAACGGTCCTGACTCAACCTTGATCTGACGGTTCAGATTAAGTCGCGATTTCGCATATCGAGATTACGCTCGCTTCTCCTTGTACCTTAAAGGACGTGCAGGTTCTTCTTGATCCAACGATGGTCGGATCCTGCGCTTGGATCTAATGGATGAGATCTATCCTCCTCTTCAATGATCTCTTCTTGTCTACATTCAGATCTGATGACCCTTGTTCTTTCGTGAATTTTGAATGGAATCCAACGATCATAGATTATTCTCAAACTTTACGGGTCTTTGATCACTCGATCAATGTTGCGTTGCCTTTGATCATTCGCCTTCGATCATTCGACCTTCCTGAACTTATCTTTTGTTTTCCTGTCGATTACAAACTTCCTGTACTCATGCCATCTTCACTATTGTACTTGCCATCAATGACAAGCATTCGCTGTCTGTTAAATATTTTCCATTCGCTGTCTATTAAATATTTGCCAACAATCTCCCCCTTTGGCATTGATGGCAACAGAAGCACCCACATGCATTCGGATCTCCTCTCCCGAACTCTTTTCTCCCCCTTTGACATCAATGTCAAAGAAGAAACATTCTTCCCCTGATCTGTTGCAAAACATACTCCCCCTGTCGACTATAAGCATCTTGGAAATACACCAGATATTCAATAA
>ML808938.1:0-52302 GCA_009831015.1 Picea engelmannii | reverse complement strand
CAGGTGCATCATTTCCAAAAGTTACATTCCCTGATTTGCTATCACTTAGAGTTAGAAACTTACTTCTGTCTCCAGTCATGTGTTTGGAGAATCCACTGTCAATATACCAGGGATTCTTTTTCTTTTGGGCTGATAGCACTAGTACACACTTTTCATCTACTTTCTTCTTCCAGACTTTGACATTTTCAGTAGTGGGGATCAAATCTGAATTGTATTTCCTTAAGCGGCAGTCTGCAACTTTATGACCATAATTATGACAGTTGTAACATTCTGGTTCACTGAATAATAGATCATAACGATTGTTATGCACATATCTGTTGTTGTGTTTCACCTGTGTCCTTCTCCCAGTCATCACATGATTCATAATCTGTGATTGTTTGTTGCTTGGCTGTCTCAATCTTTGTTGTGGAAGATAGTTATTCATTGAATATCTTGATTGTTCATATCTAAATCTTAAAGAACAATTTATAGCTTTGTGACCAAAATTAGAGCAGAGGAAACAATAACCATAGAAAAAATATTTGTACCTTGAAAATATCTGTCTTCTTCGAGGAGGTTGACTTCTGTCATGCCAATAATCTTTCTGGTCTACAAATTCAATTCTGGGGATTTTTCTTTCATTTCTTCTTGGTGGATGATTTTCCTTCTTTGTTTCTGCAGAGTGACTGTTGTCAATGTTTGAGGATTTGACAAACTTGATAGATTATGTATTACTTGTATGATCACTACTCGATCCTTCTTCATATCCCAATCCAACTTTCAACTTTGAATTTATTTGTTGATTTAGAATGGAGGTCAATTCTTCTGAGGCTTTAATACTTGGCAGATTTTAATGATACAATCCTTTACATTTCTCCATTTCTTTTCTAGTTTTTACTATCTCTTCTACTAAGGCTTCAACCCTGACTTTCTTCTCTGACAATTGTTGTTTCAGTATGTCTTCTATTTTCTTTTCCTCTTCTAATTCCACTTTCAGCAGAGCAAATTTTTCATCAGGTTTTATACTGTCTTTCTCGAACTGTGTCAACAATTGTTTTTGCTTTCTGTTCTTAGTTCTGAGTCTGTCAATTTCTTCCAGTGCACTGATCATTTCTCCTTCCAAATCAACCACATCTTCTTCATCATTCTCATCATTTCCTGTGCTTTTATTATCATAATCCTCCTTGTCCATAAGCATGAAATCATTTGCCTTATCTTCACAAGATGAGTCACTATCGGTGTCTTATGAGGAATTTCCATTATTTGCAACCAAACTTTTCTTCTTATTATATTTCTTGTATTTGTACTTCTTTTCATCATCAGAGTTCTGATCCTTTTTCTGATGGGGACACTTAGATGCAAAATGACCTATCTTACCACAGTTAAAGCATTTAAAGGGCAATTTCCCTTCATATTTTCCTGACCCTTTCTTTAACCTTCTCACAAATTTTGCCTCTATATCATCTAATTCTGAATCAATATTATTGTTTGCTTTAAAATATGCTTCTCTAGTACTGGATTTGTCTTTGTTAATTCTCATTTCATATGCAGTTAGAGTTCCTAGAAGTTGATCAATGGACAGAGTTTTAAGATCATTTAATTCTTCTATTGCAGAGACTTTTGGATTAAATTTATTAGGCAGAGATCTTAAAATATTCTGAACTAAGAGTGAGTCATCAAACTTCTCACCAAGACCCTTCATGGAATTTACAATTTCTTCAACTCTTAAAAAATACTCGCTAATTGTTTCATCTTCATTCATCTTTAGTTGTTCAAATTTCAATCTGTATGTTTGAAGTTTGGCATCTTTTACTTTCTCATTTCCTTCATAACTGTTGATAAGTTTATCCCACATTGCTTTGGAAGTATCAAGATGCATCACCTTTACAAACTCATCTTCAGCAAGTCCATTCAAGATAAAATTCATCCCCTTAGCATTAACACTAAACTCTAACTTATCATCCTTGGAAGCTAGCACAATAGGCTTTGTATATCTAGTCTCTACTACATCCCAAATATCAGCACCCAAGGCCATTAAATATGTTCTCATTCTAATCTTCCAGAAGGAAAAATTTGTTCCATCAAATAGAGGGGACTTAGAGGCTGAAGTTTCTTCATGACTTGTCATGTTTAAGCTTACAGATCCACCTTTGAATAAAAGGAACCGACTCTTATACCAATTGTTGGAAATACTTAAAACAACTGAGAGGAGGGGGGGGGGTGAATCAGTTGTAATTGAGCTTAAACAATTTTAAGTCTATTAAAACATTATTAATCTTTCTTCAAGTGATCATCAACAATATACAACATATGGACAGTAAAATTAAAGAGCATCAATCACACATAAAGTATACACAGAGACAGATTTTCACGAGGAAACCCATAAAGGGAGAAAATCTCTTCTTCTTCAAAATGATAGACAGTCTTTTAAGTTATGTACATCATCGATAATTGAGCACCAACTCAATGTGAGGTTGCTACCTTTGTTTTACAAGATATAAATTTTTTGAGAGCACGAACTCTTTGGTTTCTCTAGCACCCACTAGAAGGAATCATCAACTCCCTAGTTTCTCTAGCACCCACTAGAAGGAAGCATCAACTCCCTATATGTACCAGCACCAACTGGATGGAAGCACCAACTTCCAGTTACAAAGGCTTCAACTTGTATAACCGAGAACACTTGTTCTCCCTTGCACCACCCTGCCACCCTGGTTTCTCTGGTTGCAACCAGATGGAAGCTACAAATTCCTGTGTTCAAGATCCCACTTGAACCTCTGAGGACAACAGTCCTCCCGAGCACCTCCCAACCTCCCTAGTTTATGAAAGAATAAATACATAGACAACTACGCAGATAAATCGATTCTTACCAATCTTTCCTTGTTCTGTAAGTCTGGTCTTCTAATAACTGTTCTGCAATTCTTCTCTTCCTTTGTCTATTCAATAGGTCTACTTTGCATCAACTTGTTCTATCATTCTGCTCTTCTTCAACTTGTTCTGCTATTCTTCTCTGCATTTCATCTCACACTGTACATATGCTCAATTTCATACTGTGCATCCTCTCATTTTCCCTTTCTTACAGTTTCATTCATTTTCATCCAGAACAGCCAACCACACACAGTCTGTCTCATTTTCTTTTATACACACCTCCATGGCGGTTTCACTTCACATTTCCTTCGGCAAAAGAAAGACAACTATCCAAGCAAATGAAACGCCAACTGATTGGCAATCATGAGTCCGTTTCTCTAACAGATTCGTAACTGAGGAGCTAACTGTGAGAGAGAACAATAACCCTTCGATCTTTGTTCAAATTCACCTGCACCGTTGGATTGGCTTCATGAGATCTTGCATTCATTTCCTTTAAATTGGGTTTCGGCATTTCGACAGTCCTGTGCTGAGTGTCTCGACACTTCATTTCCCGATCTCTGAAGTTCTGATACAAAATTTTTCTGCACTAGCTCCTTCCCCAATATGACTATGATCATAACCAAGCGACTATGCAAAAAGCGCTTTCGCGATTTCTCGTTTCGTGATTTTCGACACTATGCTCCGTTGACCCCAACTCAGTGAAATTTTGATCACTTACCACATGTCCTATGATTCCATGGTCCAGATCTGATTTTGATTCAACGGCTACAATTGAATCATGATTTCACGATTTTGGCACTCTTGTTGCATTGGGTTCTTTGCCTCTCGATGTCGCAATTCGCGAAACTCCGATATGGAGTTAGATCAATGGTCCAGATCTAATCTTGATTTAACGACTGCGATTGAATCACGATTTCGCATATCGCGATTTCAGAGTTCTTGTTGCATTGTTTCTTTGACATCTCCAACACGTGATCCTCGAACCTCCGACATGAACTGGAATCAACGATCCAGACTCAACCTTGATCTAACGACTCAGATTAAGTCACGATTTCGCATATCACGATTACGCTCGCTTCTCCTTGTACCTTAAAGGACATGTGGGTTCTTCTTGATCCAATGATGGTCGGATCCTGTGCTTGGATCTAACGGCTGAGATCTATCCTCCTCTTCAACGATCTCTTCTTGTCTACATTCAAATCTGAAAACCCTCGTTCTTTTGTGAATTTTGAATGGAATCCAATGATCAGAGATTCTTCTCAAACTTTACAGGTCTTCGATCACTCGATCAATGTTGCGTTGCCTTCAATCATTCGACCTTCCTGAACTTATCTTCTATTTTCCTGTCGATTACAAACTTCCTGTACTCATGCCATCTTCAATGTTGTACTTTCCATCAATGACAAGCATTCGCTGTCTGTTAAATATTTTCCATTCATTGTCTGTTAAATATTTGCCAACAAAGTCATGCCTCCATGAAGCTAAAATCTGATCCTATTCTTGAATTGATATGGTTATACCTCTAATCCTAATAAACCTAGAAGCATCCATCTTGTTAGAACTATACATATCATACAAAAATTGTCAATTAAATTTACAGGTACCTTTTCATTTAAGTGATAATATTATTCTTTAATTAATATCAGTTTTCCTTTTTATATGGATTAACTCTTTTTTAATCATGACTATGTGTCGGTTATTTTGTCTTCATGAGTTGATCACAAACATGGATCGACTTATTATATCATACTCATGCTTCCGTTGTGTTCTTAGTTCACAAACATATCATATTTTGACCCTTTATCAATTCCCTGTATTATTCTAGTGTTAACTCTCTGCCGAATTAAATATTTATGAGGCGCTTCCTTCAAACCATTTACATATGACCAGATGCGCCAAACCATGAGATTATTGATTTGAGCGTTGCCTCTTATTTTCCATTTGTTTCTTAATGCAAACCCCCTTCTCATAAGGCCGCGCGACCTCTCGGTCAAAGGTCTTCAATCCAGAGCTGAATTGGCTCTTTGAAACCTTGATGGTTCCATTTTGTATCTAAACACAGGCCCTTCCAGCTTTCTGGCATAGGTTCGATGCCCCCCCATGACCTTCTCCTTCACCCTTGTGAAAAGTATCAGAGTTGGCACTAGCTCCTTTTTCTCTTGGCCCCTACTTAGATGTGACCTTAGGCGGTGACCTCACGCAGATGCGTGATTGCGGCCATGCTCAAAGGTGGTTTGGAACCAAACTAATTTTTGCCCCACAATTCACCTCAAGCCACCACGTGTCCTTTTTCCAAAACCGTGGTCTCGATTGTGGCCCTCCCTCGACTTCATAAAGCCCAAGCACCTCCCGTCCCCGCAATGTGAGGTGACTGTTGAACTTGTGATCTTGATGATGCTTCTAAACGAACAACCGATATCTACCTCTTAGGAACCAACAATTCATATTTATCTCTCTCAGATTGATGGTTGTGGTCATTTCAGAATTTTGGACTTCGAAATTCTCAAATCTCAAACTATACTTCCCTTGAGATACACAGGATTCTGCCACACGTCCTTTTGAATCGGGTGGTGGGGAATTACTTCGGATGATCCAACGATCGATATTTGCTTTAGGTCCTTACCTAAAATCCACAGCTTCACGCCACCTGTTCTCCTGATCTGACGGTTCAGGTCTACTTTGGATGATTCAACAATCGATGTTTACTTCGGGTCCTTACCCGGAATCCACAGCTTCATGCCAGCAGTTCTCCTGATCTGACGGTTCAGCTCTACTTCGGACGATATGACAATCGACGTTTCCTTTGGGTCTCCAGATCTCCATGCTTTAGGATTTTCAACTCTCAACTGAAAAATCTCGGAGTAATTTATCAAGAGTCCACGATCCATTGCCACGTAGCGAAATACTGTAAGCAGACACGTGGTCCAATCAGGTGGGTGACACGTGTTATGTCCTATTTGAAATTTCAATCATCTGCATACTCAAAACTTACTGACACATGATGCACATCCCATGTGTCCACATCATCCCTGGTGATGTCTACAAGCCATGCCACTTCAAAAATTCCAGGGTCCACATCACCTCTTGGTGACGTCGTCGTGCCCTACCACTTCGGCTCTTTGGGCTTCGGGACTTCAGGAGTTTCCACACTAGCACACTTCCAATTCTCCCGAACTCCGATTTCCTAAACTAACCAAAATTCTGCCATGTGTCTCCCTTATCGGACGACCCATATTAACCACGAACTTCGGGACTTTGAAAGTTACCACTACAAGGATCAATGGCTACAATTCCTTCGGGCCTTCGGACTTCGAAAAAATCAAACTTCAACTTTTTTATGAAATGTTTTTATCCGAAGATCGCGATCTACTGACGCGTGTTTCCTAGGAATCTATGGCTACGATTTATTCGGGTCTTCGTACTTCAGAGAACTCAACTCTCAACCTTCACTTTTCCCCGAAGTGCACAGATTTATGCCGTGTGTCCTCCTGGATCAGATGACTACAATTCACTTCGGATCTCTTGGGTCCGAAAATCTCAATTCTCAACTTCTCCTTGCTTTCACTTGGAGCACACAATCGATTGACGCGTGTCCTCCTACAGATTGACAGTCCCCGACTACTTCTGCTCTTTAGAGGTTCGTCGCTCGAGTACTAACATGTCACATCACTGCATTCGTTTCAATTTGCAGGGGCACACATCAATGGTTTGAAGTAACCTACTTTTCACCCCGCAATTCTCCTGATGTTGATACGTAACCCCTTGGTGAAATCGTGGTTTGGATTGCAGGACCGCCTTGGGAAATTATCTCTTGTGAAACTTGGTTCCACGCAATTCCTCTTGTCTGTTGATATTTCTCTCCCATGGGATCCGATGGTTGTGACCTTAACCCTTGCTTCCTTTACATCGGACGACCCCTGTTCACCTATCCTCCGATCCAACGATACCATATCTCTCCTGATCCTATAGTGGAGATCACTCTCGAATTCGACGGGGGATGAACATGATCCTTTGAACCCCTTACAACTGATATTTGACAAGCTAACTCCTGCGTAGATTATACAAGTCCATTCCTCCTGATATTTTCAACTTCACGGTCAGAATTTGATCTCAACCATGAGACTTTGACCAACATACCCGACCCATACCAACCTGGTGTTTCAACTAGAAGCTATTATACCAATCTGTAACATACCCAACCACCCAGAGGTTGGGCTACACCACTTAAACAGGATGCAACACACCCAACCACCTGCAGGCTAGGCATGCTGCAGTCCCAAGACTCGGTTCTTTGATATCTAATTCGAAAACAAAGGGTTTCTCAACTATTTTAGGAGCATGCACACCACATGCATAAGACAAGATCCACACCACAACATAAAAGAGATAAACACCGTGCCATGCACAAAAAATAACCAACAGACAGGCACATTAGAATACATATCTAAGAGATAATTAAATGCACAACAAAATACATTAAACATAAAACATAGAGAGCACTTATATTTGCAAGTAAATGTTCAACAACTGGCTACAGACCAAGGACGTTCCTCCCAACCATAGACACTATTGTTCATTTACTCTCAACAATAGGTGACCCCGAGCCAGGGCTATGAATCCACAAGGATGGGTTCTAGGCCATGTCTAAATACACAGTAGTTGGCTAAGTAGCTCTCAGGTTTCGCAACCTCACAACAATTCAAATTTCCATCTCTCTTTCCCCCTCAGCCTGCACAACCCTAAGAAATGGACACCTTTCTCTACCATGCAGTCCCTGAGGTTGTTCCATTTCTCTCTAGGGCTCCAGTGCTATTGGTCAGGAAATCTCCCTACTATAAATTCCAAGGACTCTCAACTGTGGACAGTTCCGTCCAAACTGCCATCAAGTTCATGCACACAGGCGTCCATTCCCTTCGGGAATGATCGGTAAATAATTAAAACCATTCAATGATGGATCTCCTCTTCCTTCCATTCCTTTCCATGCTCAACGCAAGAGCACACAAACTATCAATAGTGAGTGAAGAGGAAGAATAACAAGTGAACCAGTGAGAAAAGGACGAACCAAGGGAAGAAATACCCCAAAATAGCCCCCAAGGGATGTTTAAATAATTACATGAAGATAAGAGCCACATGGCCTCCCTCCCAAGAAGCTCATGTAACCCCCTCTTCTCCATAAAATCAATTATGGGTAAATAAAATAATAATAATAAGACTTAGCCCCTCAAGCCCCCTCTCGCATGGAATCATAGCCCGCTATCTCTTTTTTCCTTGTTAGTCTTGCAACCAGCGGTGTATTTTATTAATGTATAGGAAGTGTTACATTTCCTAGGCACTCTGGCCCCTTTTCAACTTTACCGGCTCACCAGCCTAAGTCATATTTACATAATACATTATAGTTTATAAGGGTTAGAACTGAGATGTTACAAGGGCTAACAGACTGCATTAATTTTTGTTTTCTTTTCCTGGTCGTTTTCCTACTCCTTTATCAACAAAAAGTTTCATTCCTTCCTCCAGTAGAGGTTTAAATAATCCTCTTAAGAATGGGGTAAGATAGAGTTTCACCCCTAAAATTTCTCTTGTAATATTTTTAAGTGGCTTGTTCATGAGCCCAAGCAGGCCAAGTGTTGTAACCTGGGCTCTAATACCAATTTGTAACACACCTAACCTCTAAGTACCCTTTCTAGGGATGGGGCATCAAAATTTCTCTTACTTTATTTGTCTCGAATAATCTCTCCGATATCTCCATTCTCTTCTATTCAACCATATCTCTCTAATGACTACTACCTGACTCAAGATCGAGCTCTGGATTGCAAGTTATGGCCTCCCGAAGTTCTTCAAGCATTATAAGACATGGGACATGTGGAACCCACATGGCTCCACCTCATTCGTACTGTCCCCAAGTTCCTACATCCATGGGGAAGGTTCATCCACCGTCCAATCCAACGACGAGACACAATATTCATTTAACACATGAGCTAGAGGGAAGTTCGACGTTCGACGCTTCGACACTGAACATCCCTTCTCCTTTCTGCATGCCTCTCCTCCAGATTCCCAAATTCCTGAACTCACAAAGGAGCCCTATTGATAGGAGAAATTGATTGTCTGTCAACTGGAAGAACAAGTCCGGTTCAGGGTTGTCTAAATAACCCAAGTCGTTTGGTGTAAATCATTCTGACGGGTTTAATGGCTCCATTAGCCAATCTAAAATCTTAAAAAGAAAACAAAAAGAAAGGAATAACTAAACTAATGCTAACAACTATATGTTATATATGTACATATGCTCTAATATAACTATTGTAGGTGTATTTAAGTAGAAAATCCACAAATCTCACTTATGTACATCATTTACAAATTTCAAGTTTTAATCGAAACTTACGAAATCGATGTGAAAATAATTGCTTTTTAAGAAGCAGATAAAGAAAGCACATTTAAATCTTTTCTATTTTCTTTTATAAATCTAACTGTTCTTGAATTGAATAAACTATGGAACATAGACGTGCAGGTAGTCAAAAGATGAACCAAACATTCTGGTTTCATTAATATGTAAATGACTGAATTTGAGAAAAATAAAGGAGCTAACATGTTGTTAGTTAGTGAGATGTATCCAAGCGTCTGCGTGAGTGAAGAACATCCAACTTCCACACCCAGGAGAAAAATCTGCAATAGACTTTATGAATGTTCTAAATAAATTTAAAACATGTATTGGCAGTTTTAATGACAGAAGTGGAAACACAAATTGAACCCTGTGATCTTATAATTGCACATAATTACATCAAGATAAATCTTAGTGCAACTTATTTCATTTCATCATTCAACTAAAATTCAAAGATAAATCCTATCATTCGAATTGGAGATGTGATCATAGTATTTATATCTGGAGCAACAAATTATAGACAATATTTACAACATAAGTATCCCAAACATAATAGATCATTAAGTCTAAAGCCATCAGACCTATTAATATACTAGGATTGACAAAACATAAATGAAAACATCATTTACAAAAGGCTAAAGCCAAAATGCATATATGTTGTTTCATTAAGTCTTGGAATCACTTGTCCATCTTCTACTCCTTGCCAAGATGATGTCCTTTACAAAATATAGAGTATTTAAAGATTTTATGAAATCTAAACTTCCTATCTTCTAAGATAGGATCAGATCTCAAAATATCTAAACATTACAAATATAGAGGGCCTAGAGCCACTCATGATCAAACTATATCTTCAAAATGTATGAAAGTTTTCTCCTATTTACAAAATAAACTAAAGGAGATAGCTAATCAACTAACTCGAGCATGTTCCATCCCATAATATCAACATCAGATACACCATGTCTTGAAAAAATGAAATGGTAGCAAGTTAAATATTTTATTAACTAACAATTTCTAAATTTTATATGAAAAATGGCTTGGCTACATAATCTCTCGATCTTGGAACTTAGAGAAAATTCTTTGGCCACTTGCAGGTTTTACCCCTGGAACTTCTTAATAAACATATCCCAACCCTGGTTTTTCAGATCCTCACTCGCATCATCATGAATCAAAAAAGCTTGAGGGCCATTCAGCTCTACTCGGACGACAGGGGCCATTATGGGTTCAAGCAGACTGTAACAAGGGTGACTCAAATTAACTATGGGTTTATATGGTAGTGGTAAGAGGGATAAGTCTAAGCATATACCATGAAAAAAAAATAAGCAGAGAACCTGTGCGATCATAGCATATACATGGAAGTCTCGGTTATGGGGTTTGAACACTCCTGGTAATGAAAACCCTGAGTACATAGCACTACACAAACCCTTAACCTGTAATGAGAATCCTGTCACTTCATCCTGCCAGCCAAAACGAAGTACATGATACGGTTATGGTGTGTTTAATTCCCACATCATGTAATGGATATAATCAATTTGCAAAGCGTTAAAATGAATATGTTTTTATAATCCAATTGCGAATCGATATTTGATATTATAGTTGATTTACATGGGATTCAAATAAATAAGCTTACATTCCAAATGTAAATCAACATGGGTATTACATCGACATTCAAACAAACTCAAAAGGAAAAATCATTCAAGTATTAAATAAGATGTAAGTGGATCGAACCTTTAAAAACGATGCTTGAATAGGGATATAATACAAAATTAAGTTTTCATGCTTGATTCATGCTTTTAGTCATGAATCAACCATGAAAATGCAAGATAAAAATAATACAAGAACAATCAAACATATTTTATAGTCCAGTAATCACCCCCAAATAGTGATATTTATAGTTATGAGGTGTAGGTAGCTACGAAAAGTGTCATTTGTCGTTCAAAAGAGCAAAAACATGTAGGGCTGCCAACATTGGCGACTTACTGGGAGAAGTAGTTATCTCTGCATTACTGACGAGCTCATGTTAGGACCTCTTAGAATGATTAAAAATTAAAGAAAAAATGAAAGGTAATCAAGCATCCTACTCAAATTCCAAAAAGATCACACAGTCCAACTTCAGATGTCTATCTGTTCAAATGAAATACGATGACAAGTTTTAATCACGAGAGCAACGATGTTCAAACTAATGTCTCTAATATTGTTGATAGGGCTGATGTTGCCAGCAAGCATCCATAGCATTGACAGGGATGTCAATTAACCCACTCAGACCCCTCTACCCTGTCCAATAAATGTCAATTCAAAATGAAGGGCATTTTGTGATTAATATCAAAATTTATACCTGATAATTTTCTTGAACTCGACATTGCTTTGCTGTCAACAAGCCTTTTCAGTACCCCGACAAATTTGTATTGGAATCATGTATGCATTTACCCACTGCCTGCAGACCTGTTCAGTATCTCGACGGGTTTACATACACTTCCCACAACTCTCTATAAATTATTTACAATTTGACATGAATTTAATGATCTTCGGAAGAGAGGGGTGATGCTGAAAATTTCAGTATTTCAGATCACTTGATATTTTCGAGCCTTAATTTTTTTTCTCTTGATGAACTTCATAATGATTTGAAAAATGTTTTATGATAAGAACAACTTTTCTAGGACAGGAAGGCATACTTGAGTTGTTTTCTTTAAAAACAGGGACATCATAAAGAGCTTTAATGATGATCGTGTCTGCTCATGATTATAAAGTGAAACCAGGAAACCTACTTTGAACATAAAGTTTCTTTAGCTAGTCTGTGTTTCAAAAATTTACAACATTGATGCTTTGATAATACCTTTGAATGTTTCTTCATAATGAGGCATTCTAGTTTCCCTCCATGAACTAAAAGGTGACACAGACATGAGTTTCCTCAGAAAGCAACAACAACAAGCAAAATGAAAAGAACCGAAATCCAAAAAAAAAAAGAAAAATTAAAAGAAAATATGTACAGAGGTGGATTTGGAATTTATCAGGAAAAATACCTTTTGAGAGCTTGGCCATTCACTGAGAAGGTGTCTGGATGTCCCTCCAAACTCTGTAGGCAGAAAGAGCTGGGACCTAGTTTTTCAGCGATTACGAAAGGCCCCAACCACAGGTTCTGGAACTTGGTGTGTTCCCCTTTTCCTTCGTGAGGTTTATCCTATTTTAGAACCAAATATCCTACCCCGAAGTTTCTATCCGAAGAAGAGTTTGAATCAAACTAGCTTTTCACAATCTATTGATGTTGATCTAGCCTCTCCTTTGCTTGTGTTATTACTTCCTCTAGTTTCAACAAGGCATTAATTCGACTTTCAAGAGGAGGGCATTCCTCTTCTTGAACTTTCTGCGATAATTGCAGAGAGGGAAGAAGAACACGAGGAGGGAGAATTTCTTCTCTTCCGTAGACAAGAAAGAAAGGGGAATCACCAACAGATGTTTTTGGTGTCACCCTATCAGTCCAGAGTGCATTAAAAAGGGCATTGTGCCAATTTTTGTGGTTTTTAGAAACCTTCCTCTTGATGATTTTTATCAAATTTTTATTCTTTGATTATGATAGGTTGTTTCCTTGGGGGTAATAGCTAGCAGAATACTTTAGTTTGATCCCTTTATCTAAATCAAAAACACTCATATCGAGGGATGAAAAGTAAGGAGCATTATCAAAGACCAAACATTCGGTAATGTCGAATCTAGTAATGATATTCGTGTCAAGGAAACATATTACCTTATTAGTGTTTACCACTTTTAGCGGTGCAACCTTGGATTATTTGGTAAAATAATTTGTTGTTGTAATGATGTATTTATGTTGTTGCAAAGAAGTTGGGTTAATTGGCCCTATGATGTCAATACCCCACTACTAAAAAGGTGAATCAACCGAAACAGGATCGATAACCATTCCATCTTTGGACACTATGAACCCAAGTAATTTGCCTTGCTCAATTGCAAAGACTGATTTCTTAGGGTTAAGAGATATGCCATACTTGTGGCATCATTCTAGAACAGCCCTAAGGTGAGACAAATGATTTTTCTTGTTTTTGGAGAAAACGGTAACGTCATCAAGATAGACCACTATTGATTGGCTTATGAGGCCATGAAAAGCAATGTCCATTTCTCTCTAGAAAGTGGCCCCAACATTTATGAGTCCAAAAGGCATCTTCCTGTAGGCATAAGTGCCCCAGGGAGTACGAAAAGTGGTTTTTAACTGGTCTAGTGGAGACATGAGGACTTGGTTGTATCCCGAAAAACCATCTAACAGTGACAGTGTTTCAAAACCAAATACCTGCTAAAGAATTTGTTCCATTGGAGGAATAGGATAATTGTCTTTATCAGATGCTCATTTCAAGTTATGAAAATCGACACAGAGTCAAATTTCACCTCTTTTCTTCCTTACAGGGACTAGATTAGACACCCATTGTGTTTGCCTCACAGGAAAGGTTATCTTTGCATTTAATAATTTATTCAGTTCTTTCTTGACAGTGGGTTCCAATTTGGGGTGCATCTTTCTTAATTTTTGCTGAAAAGTCTAAGTTTGTGGTTTCATGGGGATGATATGTTGTATTATATTAGGATCAAATGTTTTTAAATCATCATATGTCCAAGCGAAAATGTCTTTAAATTATTTAAACAATTTGATAAAAGTAGATCGTTCTTGCTCGGAGCACCCTGTTCCCAAATTGATATTTTGAGGATTATCCTTAGTCCCTAAATTTACTGTCTCATAAGTCAAGGATGAACTATTCGCCTTACAATTGATTGACCCTCTAAATTTATCATGCAAATCATAAAACTTTTCTAGTCTTACAACGGATCTGGGAATAGAGTTTACCAAATCAGACGTCGATTCAGGAGATCTAGGATCTGATATTACCGTGAAGTTGGAGAGGTTTTCATCGTGAGTGCCTTCATCGATGATTGCACCTTGGAAAGTATCCTCCATATGCAAGAAGTTGATGATTTGTTCATCATCGTAAAAAACTCTCCAATTGGTGTTGTTGTCTGGGATCGATGGCCTGAACAATAATTCAATCGAAAATGCATTCAAAGAGAGACATTTTGTGGGAAAAAGTTTATAAGAAACATTAGCCAATAGGTCATCCTTAGAATTACTTAATCTAGGAATGGAATTGATGTTAAATGCTAAAAATTTCTGTATCAAACTCCATACCTCGATTTGGTAACTTCTTAGATGCGGTGACAAGCAGTGTATGGAGTTTCTTACCTGTTTGACCACTATCTACGAATCATCGAACACTATTAAATTTTTTACATCCATATCCAAAGCTTTCTTAAGCCCTTGTAGAAGTTCTTCATATTCGATAGTGTTATTAGTGCATTTGAATTCTAATTTACAGGCGATGAAAGTTTTATTACCTACTGGGTCGATGAGTACACATCTTGCACTAGATCCTTCTTTGGATTTGGATCCATCGAAGTAAAGTGACCATATGTGAGCTTCGTCAGCAGTGTTTGGCACATTTGGGAAAGCTTATGACTGAGTACAGGTCATGAGCTTTGATTTTTGCTCTAGATCGGTGATGGGAGAAGTTTCGACCATGAAGTTACCAAAGAAGTTGTTCATTCCCTACATTTCAAGTGAATTAGTAGTTGAGGTAAAAGGTTCATTTGGGTCATTCAGATCTGTCACGGTATGCTTCAGATAGCTTTCGTGGTTTATCCTAATTTTATTTGGTTGCCCAGTTTCTGGTAACCACAAATGAGGCCAATCTATGGCAAAGTACCCATACAGCTACTCAGACCAATCCCTGCTCAAGAACAAACCATAGACTTCAGGGATGTCAACAACAATGATAATAATTTGATGAACCTTAGGATTGGAAGATAACCTAACCAGAACATTCTTCATTTCATCGATTACCTTAACGTTCGTCCGATAGAGATGAATGATTTTAAGACTAGAAGGATGAACTTATTCGTTAATTTTTTGGCAAACAGATAAAGGCATCACATTCGATGATGTGCCATAATCCATCATGTAATTATGGTCATTTCTATTAAAAGTTTCAAAAGTTAATAAGAAAGGTGGGACATTTTTAGGAGTATTAATAACAGAATTCCGTTGATTTTTAGCCCCTGTCCCTAAAACAATTTTATCTACATTTAATATAGTTTTTTTAGTCAGATCCCTTTTATTTGGGGGTTCAGATGTCATTTTAGTAGGGATCTTTTGGGTTGTTTTAGAACTGATTTCTGCAATTTTCTTTTTGTTAAGATCGTTGTTCTTACTATTTTCTGCGATGTTCTGAAGCATTTTCTACAGAATAAGAGGAAATTTCAAAAGTTCGAAAACATAAATATTAGCCCTTAGTTTTCTCAGGTCTTCAATCAAGTCATTTTGTAAAACTGGGGCTGCTAAACTCTGTTTTATTTCAGCCTATTTTGATTGTTTTGAAGGCACATTATTACTCATTTCGAAAGACAATTTGCTCTGTGCTTTGATTTTGGTATTGTAAGGATGAACAATTTCAAATTTTTCTTGAAAGATACTGTCAGAAAAATGTCCGAAGATATTGGGAGATGACTCCTCTTCTTCAGCTACTTCTTCCTCAAATACGTCTTCAAAAATTTCAGGGGGGGCAAAGTTATCATGTGCTTCAAGAATAGTTTGCAAATCATATTGTAAACTTTCAAAATTAAGACCTTCAGGGGTAGGATTTGGCTGGTTGGGGGGAAAATGTTTTCTAAAAGGAGGTTTAAAACTTCCTTTGCTTGAGGATGCTTCTTCGACCAATCTCTTCAAGTCTATGACTTGATTTGATCATCTTTGGACAACCTTTTGCAAACTTTCTAAATATAAATTTTCTGGTTGACTTTTGGCTTTAGGAGGCCTAGTAAGGATTTTTACTTTCTTTTTGGAGGATGAGGTTGTTTTAGCTTCACTATTGAGATTGTATTTTAAACTTAATATGTCTTTTTCGATTTGGCTTTCCTCCTAGAAAGATTCCAATAATGTAGACTTCTTAGACCTTTTAACCCAAATTGCTACATTATTATGTAGGGCTTTAGTGTAATATGCAATAATAAGACTTTCAGCAGGCATTGAATCAACATGAATTCAATTCTTTAACATAAGGAACCTTTGGTTAAAATATTTTACTTTCTCTTTAGAGTTCATTTTTAGGCTGGAAAGTTCCATAACTAAGACTTTAGGAGTTTTATCATCTCCGAATTTCTCTAAGAAACATGTTTCAAATTTATCCCAAGAGACAATGGTATGGGGATGTTGGGAAAAATACCATGTAGAGGCATTGCCCTCAAATGTATAAGGAAATAGTCTACATACTACATCTTCATTCTCTACACTTTAGAGTCTAATGGCCAGCATGAATTTCTTTATGTGATCTTCGACAGATTTCTTAGAATCCAGATCAAATTTTGGTAACCATTTCTCCAGGTGTTTTGGTAATGGGTGTTGGGATCCATGCACAACCACAACATCTTGATCAAGCCATGGTCTAGCATGATTGTTTTTGTTTTCCATGGGTGTAGGTGGTGTCGAAGGCTGAGATGGTTCAGACGAAGAAATGCCTTCATCGGAAGATTCTCCTCCTGAGGAGGATGGAGATGAATGAGGTGGGGAAGGTGGAATACCAGATCCCCCAAGTTTGATAACAGGTGTCTCGGTAGGATTGATAATATCGTCTCCTAGAGGGTTTAAAAGCATACCAGTGCCTTCAAGTTGTTCTCTGATATCAAAGAAATCTAAGGGATGATTAAGTGGCCTACCAGATTGTCTGATATAGGCCAAAGCACTGTGTGTCCTTAAGAGTGATTGAAAAACAATTTCTTGTACGTCAGCCTCTTGGGGGTTTGGTGCTACTGGCTCAATGAGAATATCAGGATTTTTGTTCGAAGTAGTTGCTGTTTCAGAAGTAACGTTGTTGTCTGAGCGACTATGTGTTACTACAGGGGAGAGAGTGTGTGGGGGTGGAGTTTTTTGATTTCCATGTGCCATCAATTGTATTCAGGCCCTCCTTCTAGCGCCATTTGTTGACAGGTGAAATTGACCGTCCGTCAACTGGAAGAACAAGTTCAGTTCGGGGTTGTCTAAATAACCCAAGCCATTTGGTGAAACTCATTTTGACGGTTTTAATGGCTCTGTTAGCCAATCTAAAATCCTAAAAAGAAAACGAAAAGAAAGGAATAACTAAACTAATGCTAACAACTATATGTTATATATGTACATATGCTCTAATATAACTATTGTAGGTGTATTTAAGCAGAAAATATACAAATCTCACTTCTGTACATCATTTACAAATTTCAAGTTTTAATTGAAACTTACGAAATCGATGTGAAAATAGTTGCTTTTTAAGAAGCAGATAAAGAAAGAACATTTAAATCTTTTCTGTTTTCTTTTATAAATCTAACTATTCTTGAATTGAATAAACTATGGAACGCAGACGTGCAGGTAGTCAAAAGCTGAACCAAACATTCTGGTTTCATTAATATGTAAATGACTGAATTTGAGAAAAAGAAAGGAGCTAACTTCTTGTTAGTTAGTGAGATGTATCCAAGCGTCTGCGTGAGTGAAGAACATCCAACTGCCACACCCAGGAGAAAAATCTGCAATAGACTTTATTACTGTTCTAAATAAATTTAAAACATGTATTGACAGTTTTAATGACAGAAGAGGAAAGACAAATTGAACCCTGTGATCTTATAATTGCACATAATTACAAAAAGATAAATCTTAGTGTAACTTATTACATTTCATCATTCAACTAAAATTCAAAGATAAATCCTATCATTCGAATTGGAGGTATGATCACAGTATTTATATCTGGAGCAACAAATTATAGACGATATTTACAACATAAGTATCCCAAACATAATAGATCATTAAGTCTAAAGCTATCAAACCTATTAATATATCAGGATTGACAAAACATAAATGAAAACATCATTTAAAAAAGGTTAAAGCCAAAATGGATATATGTTGTTTCATTAAGTCTTGGAATCACTCGTCCATCTTCTGCTCCTTGCCAAGATGATGTCCTTTACAAAATATAGAGTATTTAAAAAGTTTATGAAATCTAAACTTCCTATATTCTAAGATAGGATCAGATCTCAAAATATTTAAACATTACAAATATAGAGGTCCTAGAGCCACTCATGATCAAACTATATCTTCAAAATTTATGAAAGTTTTCTCCTATTTACAAAATAAACAAAAGGAGATAGCTAATCAACTAAGTCGAGCATGTTCCATCCCATAATATCAACATCAGATAAACCATGTCTTGAAAAAACGAAATGGGAGCAAGTTAAATATTTTATTAACTAACAATTTCTAAATTTTATATGAAAAATGACTTGGCTACATAATCTCTCGATTCTGTAGCCAGTCTTATTATTGGTAACATAAATCTAAATTGATGCCATTTGATTATAAAAACAACAAAGAAAGCATGACTATAACAAAAATCAATCTTACCATTTAATTAATAACAAAAAATGGATCACAATATCTTAGAATTTATCATGGTGATTACACTGTCAACATTTTTTATCACAATATTGCTTCTCCTTTTTAGACGCTTCTCTTGTCTTTGTGCATTTGCCTTGAGTTCACAGTTTTTGTTTTCCAACAATTCATTGTGAGTCATGAGAGCTTTGATCCTTGCTTGGAGAATGGGAATATTTGTACAGTACTTCCCTATCCAATGAAAGCAGACTTCACAATGCATAGTAGGGGCGATCTGTTGAGGAATCACATAATTGGGTGCCAAAACATCAATGCTGCCTATTGTCGGCCTTTGACCAAGCTTAATACCAGTAAACCCCTTTCTATATTTTAGACATGGTGGGATATTATTGACATAATCAAATGGTTGATTAGGATCTGGTTTGGGACAACTCGAATACTCCTCTGCTAGAAACCTTTCAATCTCGGAGTCTGAATCCTCATGGATCTCGATAGAATCGATTGAGCTCACATGAGGCTTGGATCTATTACACAAACTCCTTGAAATGATTCAACCAACCCTCTTATTATGAAACACTAACATTGCTTGATTCTTTTTTGACTGTTTGCGAGGGTTTTTACTGTCGGATTTTACAGTAGGGTTAGGGAAGAAAAATGGTTCATGCACATGAGCTTCTATAAAATCAACACTAATACCCTTTTTCCCACATAAAAGTTGATTAGGCAATGCCCCTTCACGAGGGTTTTTATCCAAAAACTCTAGCTTGCCACTTGAGAAATCAAGAGGTTTTTCTATCATAGGCTTATCCATCACAGGGGTTTCTACAGTATTTACTGTAACAAAACCATTTTGAGCTAAGAACCCATTCCAATCATCACCCAGGGTTTTCAAATGATGAACCAACAATAACTTAATCAAACCATGGCGAAAGAGGATAGAATCTAGGTTTTGCTTCTTGTATCTCTTCGACATTTTATATAGACTCCTTAGAAAATAAAATGACACATTCAAACTAAAGCCTATAAAATGCATGAGCAATCACACATGGTAAAGGAAGACCATGCCATAACGACCTTCATAGGTAATAAATTGTTTTAAAACTGCTAACAGACCATGCCATCTAACCTTGAGCAGGGAGACTGGAATACCTTTGTCACAACAACCAATCTTTCTGGAGGTGACGAAAATACTCCACGACACTTCGTCCAATTTTGAATTTTTGAACCACTTTTGAACAGTGAGAGGGAGCCCTATTGATTCACTCAAAAAATCTTCAGTGACCTCCAACTAAATATCACCAACCTTTTCTTTGTATTCATCAAATGTTAGAGAAAATTCTTTGGCCACTTGCAGGTTATACCCCTGGAACTTCTTAATAAACATATCCCAACCCTGTTCTTTTAGATCCTCACTCACATCATCATGAAGCAATAAATATTGAGGGTCATTCGGCTCTACTCGGATGACATGGGCCATTATGGGTTCGAGCAGACTGTAACAAGGGTGACTCGAATTAACTGTGGGTTTAGATGTTAGTGGTAAGAGGGATAAGTTTGAGCAGATACCATGAAAACAAAATAAGTAGAGAACCTGTGCGATCATATCATATACATGGAGGTCTCGGTTATGGGGTTTGAACACTTCTAGTAATGAAAACCCTGAGTACATAGCACTACAAAAACCCTTAAATTGTAATGAGAAGCCTGTCACTTCATCCTGCCAACCAAAACGAAGTATATGATACGGTTCTGGTGTGTTTAATTCCCACATCATGTAATGGATATAATCGATTTGCAAAGGGTTAAAATGAATATGTTTTTATAATCCAAATGTGAATCGATATTTGATATTATAGTTGATTTACATGGGATTCAAATAAATAATCTTATAGCCCAAATGCAAATCAACATGGGTATTACATCGACATTCAAACAAACTCAAAAGGAAAAATCATTCAAGTATTAAATAAGATGTAAGTGGATTGAACCTTTAAAAATGATGCTTGAATAGGGATATAATACAAAATTAAGTTTTCATGCCTGATTCATGCTTTCAGTCATGAATCAAGCATGAAAATGCAAGATAAAAATAATACAAGAACAATCAAACATCTTTTATAGTCCAGTAATCACCCCCAAATAGTGATATTTATAGTTATGAGGTGTAGGTAGCTACAGAAAGTGTCATTTTTTGTTCAAAAGAGAAAAAACATGTAGGGATGCCAACAATCCCAGAATCTCTCCATGTGGCTCTGGCCTTTGGGCCTTTCGGCTTATCCTCGATGCTACACCCCAAGCCTCTGAAGTCTCGAAGTCCTGGACTCTCGAAGGGTCCACCCTCACACATGGTGACATACTGGATGCGGAGGAAAGTACAGGTCGGTCCCAAATAATCCTCTTGCCAAGTGGAACAAACATGTAAGTGTCGTGGGTGACACACAACAATGCATAAAGGAAACACAACCACTATAGTGGCTGACTCATGTCACATTTTTATTGGGCACATAGGGTCTATAAAACACATGAATCCAGGTGACACATGGCATGTCAAACATGGGTCCACATCACCTTTGGTGATGTCAACATGCCACATCACCCCAGACTAGTAGCCTTCCAAGTCCTTCGATGTCACAGTCAAGGTGTGTCCACCCAACCCCTTGTTCTACAACCTTTGTTACTTCATAACTTCAACATTTGGAGGATCCGCGGTGTGATTCCTTATTACTCTCGGAGTGATAAACATCGGGTTGAACATGGTCTAGATATAACGACCATGGAAGATCTCGAAGGTTCCCTAGATCTACGGTCCTCGTCACTTCGCAGCTCTGACCTTCGGGGGTTTCCACATTATGTCTGCTCCGCTCTCCCGAAGCAGGACTTCGTCGAAGTACCATACGCAGGTCCCTCCACTGAATGATCAGACGGTTAAGAGGGGTTCTTAACGAACTTCCCAGCTCCATGACTCTACTTTCTTTGTAACTCTGACATTCGGGGAGTTTGAAGCTATAACATCTTCATTCTCCCAAAGTAGGAATTCACCGAAGTTACCTCGATGTAGATCCAACGACCAAGGGGACTCTTGAATACCCTCAGATCTGCAGCTCACGTTACCTTGTGATAGATGAATGGATGAAGTTTAACAGTCAGGTAGGTATATATTCCACGGTTAGAGAAACCGCCAGGCGTCGGTCAACCTTGTGGGTAACCGTAACAACTAGTTTCCTTCGACCGATTTACAAATGGTAGGGTCGTAGTACTTCGGAGCTCTAAAATCCTAGATTTTCGAAGCGAGAAAGGCTTAGCTCCTTTTTGGCCTAGCCTAGGGTTCTTAGACCTTAATCACATGGGTCCTTCAAAAAATATCATGGGCTACGTGCTAATCTCTTAGCTGAGAATTTGTTAAGGACACAGGCATGAGCCCTTGGTCACATGAGTGAAAGGTATGAAGGAGGTGCCCTCCTTCCATAGGGTTTGAACTTAGTATTCCTGTGAAGTTAGATTCTAGAGGTCAACATGACTTAAGAATCCCTGTAAATCCTTCCTCGACACTCTTGCAAACTTACATCCCGTATCTCTCTAGATGCAAAGTTGAGGAAAGAAAAATTCCATTCAAAAGCATAGGTTGATAGAGAGACAATACATATTTATACCTTAATCATTCAATACAGAACTCAGTCATAGACATATAAATATATTCAATCATCATTTCCATTTCAATGCATAGAGTATAAAAATACTTATAAGAAAACCCGAATTTGTGAAGTGACTATTGAAAGGGGTGCATGTTTCCACCCAACCATAGGCACAACCACTCCTGAACGGATTTACCGCTATCCACCCTCGAGATAGACCAAGATGATCTGAGAGAGACTCTTTTTTATTTCTCAGTGATAGTTAGGGATGGAGGTTACTCTCCTCCTCCCACAGGATCTTGGCCACCATTTTTCTCTATACCAAGCAAGGAGGTCTGCACGAGTACTTCCACAGTCACTCGTAAGCCCTGTTTATCACCTTGTAACGTAAACCCTGCCAACAGCTCCTTGTGCCTAGAGTGAGCTTATTTCTTATTTCTTCCTCAAACCAGAGAGCTGCAAGTGCTCTTTTCTCTTCTCAATATTAGTCTTTTGACTCTTCTCTCTCGCATATCTACTTCCTTGCTCCCCTGCTTCTTCCCATGAAATCACCTCTTTTCTTTCCTTCCTCAGCAAGGTTGAGTGGGTGTGAATCCCTAGCTCATGGTCAGGTCTGGAAGTCTCGTAGATGGGTACTCTGCCCCATCCCCTCATTAAATCTTGAGGAGAACTCTTCCAGCTACCAGTCTGACCGGTAAATCATTTCTAGGTCAGAGGACAGTTCTGGGTCTGAGTCATTAAATACAGTAAGGTACTGGTTTGGTGGGGGGGGGGTCATATCAACCATTTCTAGTTCCCCTCACGATCTCTCTCATAACACCATGGTATATCTTGGAAAACCCCCCTTTCAACAATTATGCAACGCTGTCCATTTTCTATTAATAACCAAAAATACATACATTGACCTTTTATAACAAAAAAGTTCATCAAATCCAACATTCACACATCTCTAGTCTTCCATAGTCTCTTGTCCAGTTATAATTATATTTACAAATTGGGGGAAACAAGGGGTATTACAATGGAACCCACATACATCCTGAAATTTGAGGCAACAGATTGGGCATCCTCGGGTGTGCTTGTGATCATATTTCTTAAATCCAAGCATTCTACTTCAAGAGCATCAATTTTTTGTTTTTGTGGTACCAAAGTCTCCATTACAATTGCATAACCTGTATTGTAATTCTCTTCCTAAGCATGAATTCTGCTAGTTTACAAAAATATGGAGGTCCTATTATTAACAATTAGGTCCTCATGCTTGTGAAGAAACTTGTGGATATCCAGGATCTCACAATAGGGAAAATTCCCCATGTGATGATGGCATTCCATGTCTTGTAGCCACCAACAACGAAATTCAAGAGTAAACCCAACCATGGAAAAACATTTCAATTTTCCCTTCAATTTGTCAATGAATTCCTTCCAACTAGAGAAAGTTGAGCCCAATACTTACCTCACTTTCCCAAGATGGCCTATTCCAATCCAAAGTCTTTAGGCCTAACCCATGACCACTTGCAATACTATCAAAAAAATAATGGCGACTCCAATTTCCATCGAGAAGCCATAGATCCTAATATGACCCCAAGGGGGGTATATATGGGATTAAGTGTATATGATATGACCCCAAAGGGGGCATATATGGAGTTAAATGCATATTTAATGGAGTAAATATTTATGTAACAATGGTCAATGCAATAAATGGGTCACAAGTGCAATTTGTGAATAGGTATTATATTAATCATGTAGTCTTTATTGAAGGGACCCTATGATTGGAATGTATGAATGTATTGGGGTATTTGGAGGAGGTTATCCTATTCTTTAAGAAGTTATTGTGTAATTCATCTCTTTTATCTATCTTGGAGTTGTGCTCCACACTTTCATTTGGTGTACATGGTGTGTACTCTAGTTTATTACGATATCTTAAGTATTTGTTGCATATCAGATCCACTAAGTGAAAGACAAATGTAAAGCACAAGATCCACATGTATGAATTGGGATGGTGCTGAGGTTTCCAAAACAAACACTAGATGGAGGATATCATTCCACACTACAAGCAAATCTGACAAACCAAGACCTGAAATGTATGTGTAACATTCATAATCCCACCTATGCTTAGAATAATAACAAATTCCACTTGATTATGCCCGCCCTCCATTAAACTTGGAGTGTGTGGGGGATACTTCTGAATTTATGAAGGTTGTAGTTTATTCTTGTGATTCGATTGCCACATTTCAATTTCCTTGAAATACTACTTCCATGCAAAACATTGGTTTGGACAGTTGGTTGTCATTGATGTCAACTCTTGGAGATTGATGTCAATCCTTAGAGATTGATTTCGACCTTTGGAGAAGTCTGGAATACCCAGAGATGTGGAGAATATCGTTGGAAAATTGGTTATCATCTATATGATCGAGGTTGATTGTGAGTTAGTTGATGTCAACATATGTGATGGATACATTTGATGAAGTTTGCATGAATCCCCAGAGCTGTGGTTATGGAACCAAAAGTTTGTTGAGGATGAAAATGCAGGTAAGATACTCATAGATGGAAAATACTCATCATTCCATTTCCGATTATATGTGGAGTGCCACATGGTTCCTCACGATTAGGGAGATATGGCCTTGTAAAGTTGGAAGCCCCTAGTTGGTTACAAGTATTAGTCAAAGGGTAACATGGTTGCAAAAATAAATCCCTAAAGTAAGGAGAGAGATTATTGTGAAAAATTATATAAATCACAATCAGAGAGGAGCCAAATGGATCACATTCAAGACAACTGGAGGAAATCATCGGTTTGGAAAACCCCAAAGTTACATCACCAAATTTTAGATCATCAGTGACCATTCCAACCCAGTGTGGGAATCCAAGAAGACAAGGTGAAACAGGTGTGCACAATCCATTGTTTGATCTAATAACCATCTATGATGACGAAGAGAGTTTGGCGGTCTCACCGGTAACTCCGATATCGATTATAGAGGAAAAGGAACATGAGAATACATTTTCTCCAAGTCCTGATGCATCAGTTCAAAACCATCCGTAGGGAGACCATGAGGTTGAAAGTATTTTAGACACTCAGTTTATTGACTTGTCCGGGACTCCAAAATACAACTCCAGAGAGGAGCTAGGATCATGTGGACAAAAAGAGGAAGTGAAACAACAAGAGATTGACACCACAACAACTGATCACCAAGTAAGTATTGAACATATCAATGACTCTTCAATTTTGGTCGATACCTCACCAACTGATGAACACCATACGAAGTTCGAGCCATCAAAGCATACAAAAGAAGTATAAGAACATGTCTTAGAAAAAATACACACAGTAGGGAGCTTGGGTAATACTCTAACCTGGGGAGAACATCAAATCCCTGAGCCTGTTGATGAGGTTGTTGATATACATGCGATCGATTATGATAGGAAGAGGAAAGCTATCATGAAGAGGACCACCAAGAAGAGAATACTCACGCTGGATAACTCAATTCTCATCACCACAGAGGATAAGTTGCTTAGTACATAACATGCAAAGAAATATAAGCTCATCAAAACAAGGATGAATATCATTGATGCCACATTAGATCGAGCAAGTCAAGATGAAAAGGAACTAGCTTCTGCACTAAAGAAGCTATATCATCTATGCCATTTGGAAAAATACTATCAAGACTCGACGTAGGCCATGATGTTTATGAAGAGTGAGTTACAATATGTTTATGAAAAGTTCACAAGCGAAAGACATATTTTCACTATAGGTATAGATGATTTCCAGGAAGATACCCTTATGGCACTAGAAACCTGCAAGGACATGGAGAGATGGTACGAAAAAGCATACCAAGCAATAGAAATAATTGACTACATCAGCGCAATGCAGCAGGACGAGACGCATAGGAGCATGGTATTCGAGTGATAAGGGATACAAGCATCTCTCAGATCAGGAAAGAAGTTGAATATTGGGTAAGTATGGCCCAGGAACCTTAGCGGGAGATACATAAGAAGTGGTCCAAGTGCAAAAAAGGCTGGGAAAATATCAATCAAGAGATGAAAGGCATTGGCCTCCCAGAATTTGGCTCACCCAAAGACTTTTTTGACCTGCATGACATAGTCAAGAGACATGCAGAACAAGACTCATCATGGGAAACAAATATTTTACATATGTCGATCATGGAACCGATTCAAATACAATAGTTTATGGAACATCCAATCAAGGCTCATGCAATTCTACAGTGATTGAGTGCCAAAATAATCAAATACAGAGAATGAGCAGTGGAAGTGAAAGAGATACTTTCATCCCTGATGGACCAACACAGATTCTTGTATGCTAACACATGCGAGGATATCTTCGTCAAGTGGTCAGAGTATGAGAATATTCATCCACTCCAATAGAACCACAAGTTGATTTCCAGAGAACAAATAGATCGAGCGCCACGTGGAGATATTTTGTTTTACTTAACTTAAACTTGTAGCAACTATTTTTAGTTAGTGATTATTTATAAATAAGGGGATTGACCTTTTAGAAAGGGTCGATGGTTTTTGGAAAATACCCTCTTTTGAGAATTGTAAAAGAACTATTTCTGAACAACCTTAATTGAGAAGTCATGTTTAGGACCAGAGACAGAATTTTGTTTTTCATCAAAGGCGTTATGTGATTGGATTGAGGAGTTAATTGCAAATTTTATTTCAATAATTGATGTTGTAACGAGTAAGAGTTTTTGAATCTATTGATAAGTTATCTGTTTCAATATTTCTGCAGTTCTTTTGTTCTTAATGATGGAAAGCAAATTGTTGTGTTAATGTTTGATTGATGTTAGAGATAAGGAAATTATTTTTATTTCAATCATCTTATTACATGCGTATTTTTCTTACGATAATTGTATCTCAGTGAATAATGAAATACCAACAAGTTAATGTATTAGTACTAGGCTTGTAATAGGTGTGAATATCTTTGTTTTCATGTTGGAGCACGACAGTTATCCCAAGCTCATCCTTCTTCAGTAGTTAAGAATCCCTTCTAACAATTGGTTTATACCAGCACATCTCATTTTAATAGACTCATCTCATTTTATTAGACGATTAGTCCTGATGATGAATCCCGATTCGGATTCGAAACATCGATGACAAAAATGACACCAACTATGGATTATCCGAAAATTAACCTCGAAAAAAGAGAACGTTTAATATGAAGGAGGAACTTTCATAGAAAGACATCCTGTCAATCACCAAGTAAATCCCATCGATAAATTAGCTAGATCGAAAGATTTGGAGAACAATTCCACCATCAAATGTTGCAGAGTCTAATTGGGCCTCTAAGGTGGGTTTGGTTCCTACTGTTGAGTTAAAGGGATATCTAACCCCTCAACACAACCATCATAACTGCATGTGATCAAGAAACGCATTTATCTACTGTAACACTATATTCTTATCTAAGTGCTAGCTATAACATTCATTTACTTAGAGATATTCTTCATATTCCATTAGTTTATTTTTACTGCATAGCGTTCATTCCTTTTTCATATAACATATTCATCATAAAAACTCATTAAAGAAAATATAATCATAAACATTGCATACAGTCACATAAAACACATGTATATCGTGGTTCACCCTCCCTGGGGCTATGTCCACAAATATTTGTCACTTGGGCTCTTTATTCATATTCTATGCAAATCCATTGTTGCACACTATACAATTCTTTTGCCATTACATTCGATCTCCACAGATCACAAAAGTCTTTCAACAAGACCTCCTACTCAACCAAAAACCCTATTACAATATCAACTGTACATATGTCAACCAAAACGACAATAACATTGACAACCTGCTATCCAAAGAAAATACAACCCTCTCATCATCCTTGCAAATCCCTTACAAAAACCCTAACCCTAAGTGAATTAGGTTTTCCCACTTTCTCCTTGAATTAATCTTGGTTGGTCCTCGATCCAACCGTTGCTCCAAGTCGACGCTTGTCCACTTTTCAACTAATCCACCACACTTTTTCGACTTTGTAACTTCTTTTGTTGATGCTTCTTTTTCCCCTTTTTCTGGTGTCACTTTTCCTTTATTCCCTGCGCGCTCCCCTTTTTTCTGGTGCTACTTTAATTCGTTGAAAACTTCTTCAATTTTTCCCAAAATTGGCCTACGCCAACAACCAACTTGTCAGGTAGCATCAAATTCATTTAATGACATTTGTGCAGGTATGAATTTTATGTATTATGTTGCATAATTGTTGAAGGGAATTAGGTAAGAATTTCCCCATACAGAGTTATTTTATAAAATGACATTAATATATAGTTCGACTGCATTAATGAAAATGATGCACCACTTAGTGTGGTAAGGGATGAAGACCTGTGATAATTATAAAAGTTGTTTATCTTTTGAATGAATACAAATTACATGGTAGCATGTCATGTTATATTGGTTATGAGATAATAAACAAAGCAATAAAAGGGTATGATCTTATTATAGGAATGAATGCCAGTAAATATAGTCATGTATGAGGCCATGACATGGATGGACATGGAAATGATTTAGTGCTACAAAAGTATCCAAGGAAACTTCCTACTTATAGATAAGGTTTGGAATGCAACCTTTTTTGTAACACTAAAGAGCACCATTGAATTCTATTCTTGGTGTAGCATTTGGGTCGAAAAACAAGGCATCCAAATGGTTGAGAAAATAATAGGAAGTGCATGGATGATGTGTGGAAGCATTGACCAGACCTTCCAATTCACCATGGTTGCATACATGACTTAGATAAATGGAATTATGAAATCAATGCAAGGATGGATTGAATAGAGATGCATAGAGAGTTGCACTCATTCTTAGTGTGTAAGTGGTAGAGTTCCACTCATACATGATAGAGTTATTTATGATTCAATACATTTTTTGAATGCATTTGGGTGCATATATGCATATATGATATCTAATAGAAATGATTATGCTAAAAAAAGAAATGCTATAATTATTAATGATTCCTAGAGTTGAGAGCATTTCAGAAGCTATTAGATATTGCAACAAGAGAGTTGCAAGTTAAAGTAGTCACCTAAAAATGCACTATAGGAAATCTCTGTCAAGGAAACAAAGTAATAATGGATGGAGAAGGATAAGCATAATTGCTAAAAACATACATGTGAAGGGAATGGAAATTCCATTGCAATTAATAAATGAAACGATAAAAGTGATTGAATTGTCAAGCATGAACAATTATGAGATCACTTTGTAAGCTTTTGTAGCGATTGCAGTAAAAATATATTTCACAGGAAATACTAAAAATCTATTTGGCTGAATGAAAGATGAAAATATTACAGGAAAAGTGGTCTCAAGTAGGACACTTTTGCAAGCCATAAGAAATATTAGTGTTTGTTGTTACAACAGTCAATAAAATATGAGATGGAATTTCATATTTTGGAAAAATATGAATTTTCTTATGAAACAAAAAAAAAATTGAATTTCTGAATGAAATTGTTCTCACATTGTCTCATGTTGATTGTACATGTGTCATATAGATGAGATGATGGTATTAAATATGGGTTGATTTCTAAGAATGGATATCGTTGGGACATTGGAGCTTTAAATTGCAAATCCATAGTGGGGGTCTGGTAATGAGCTAGCACTCTCCTTGTGTGTGAAATCCTTGAAAACATGGATTGTTGAAGGACTGTGTAGCAGTGAAAGGATGCCTGACCCTAGAAGGGTGAGTGAAACAAGGAAGAGGGAGCTCATTAATTCCACAATGAGCCAAATTATTGGCTTAAGAAGCTCTATGGAATAGAGAAAATGACTTCCAGCTGAAGTATGAAGACATGAATTAGGTGCTTGGAAAAAGAGCACCAGAAAGACAACAAGTTTCAAATCGCAAAGGCATGTAGCTTCTTGAAGAATTTTGAATGTACATTGCATATAATGCACTGAGGATAGTGCATAGATAAGGGGGAGGGGAATGTAATACCCCCATATTGGTCCCCAATTATAATTCTACATATTTTTTTATAGGTTGGTGAACCAGGATATTATAAGACATAATGCCTATGTGATTATTAGGATAGAGAGACTAGAAGCTAAAATGTCGGTAACCCTATTATTGTAACATGTAATCATTCATTTTTTTAATGAAAAAAGATCGATGTTGTAGACCGACTAGAAAAAAAGAGTATGGGGGGATAAAATCCACTAGAAAGGGAAAGGGGGATAAGAGTCTAGGAAGAGGGTCTAAACCTAGGGGGATTAATCCAAGGGAATATTTTAATAATATTTCCTAAAAAAATAATTTATGGGTATTGTTGGGATAGGAGTTTGGGACTATTTTTGGGAGCTACACATTGTGCACAAAATAAGGAAAGACAATTGGCACACTTTTCGGACCAACGCCCGTGCAAAGGAAGGAATATCGTTGAAGTTGTTAAGTATTTTGGGTCCTTATATATGGGCTAGGCCCTAATGTAAGTGTATAAATATTTGAGGGTTTTGGGGTAGTGAGAGAGCTAAGCATGAGATGAGAATAATTATGCAATGTATGCGATATATGTAAGAGTGAAGAGAGACAAATATAGACATAGAGATATGAGAATGACAAGAGAATTGTGTATGAGTGTAGTGCACATATTTTGAAAGAGATGATTTTGAATAATAAAATAAGAAGTCGGTTTTTGTGGACATAGCCCATCTTCGGTGAACCATGTTAAATATGGTTTCTATGTGTCTTTGTGTGTTTGTTGTTCTGTTTATTGCACACATTTGATGTATCTCTATTATTTTTAATATGTTACATGTTCTTATGTTTCTGCGCACATGATATAAGTTATAATGAGCTAATGTTAAGTATAATGGTTATGAGGACTACCTCCCATCCCTTCATCACTTTATAAATCTGGTTCTTGCAGTCCCCATAGATACCTTAGGTGAGACTTCACCTGCTTGCGGGTGGTGTCGAAAGGGCCCGTATCTGAGGGTTTTGTTGGTGAATTAATGTTGAAACCTGGTTTTTCCCATTGTGCGCCAACAAATGGTTCCTTTTCCGAGATCGATTTCTGTGACTTAGGGGAATGTGGATGATGAATAAGCAAGAGATAGGACAATGGTTAGAGGAAAATGAGTGCTAGTTTACCATAAATCAAAATAAGAACCCACAGATCAACTCAGAGTAGTGGTTACAGAGGTTTGTATTTATAAACTTACATGAGACTTTATTTATTGATTTCCCAATAGCCTTGGATGAGTGGGTACAGAGGTTAGATAAAAATAATGGAACATTCTACACTATTGTTCTGAGGAATTGGACCCATGAGTTTATCTGACAAGTTAATACCATAATTAATCATATCTTGCGCGCAGTTTATTTGTAGTTGGATAGTGTATTGGGGGTTATATTACTGAGTTTTCTATATATTGTACCCAGTCATATAATGTTCTTGAAAGAGAGTTCTTTAAGGGTCCACACATAATATATTTGAAATTGTCTACTTGGATCAAGATGTTGTTGTGTGATAGCGGGGTTATGAAATTGGAATCTGATCACCCTAGTAGTTAGAAACCTTCATGCACATAGGGGGACTGGGGGTTGACCAGGGGATGGTATGATTGTAGGAAGAAGAGGGATGCAATAAATAATGAATAAGGAATGGATGGATTGATAATTTTGAGAGAATAAGAAGAATGTGCGATGGAAGAAGAGATTGGAGTATTGCGCAGTGGAAAAATATTTCAGTACAGTAGGAAGAGGATTGTGGCTGATAGAGGAGAGTAGCATAGCGAGATCAAGGAAATAGACACTAGTGTAGTACTCCATATCGAAGGAATTCTGCACACAAAAAAGGAAAAAAAATGTCAGCTCAGTCCAGCAGAAGGAGTTCCAGTACATTCCACTCAGGTCAGACTCTGCGTTGAACCCACGACCCCATGTGAATATTTGAGATATGATACTTTTTCATGAACACTTGTAGTGAGTGAAGGAAGTAAGGATAGCAGTATAGGTAGTCAGAGTAGTGGAAGTATTAATCCATACCAGAATCAGTCAGTGACACCGAGGAAGAAAACTGCGTAATACACAAAGGCAGGGGTAGACCCCACTTTGAGAATGCTTGTCTTTCACGGAGGAGGGAAAAAAGATCCAAAATAACACTTATTTGTTTGTGAAGAAATATGGATCATGAAGAATGTCTAGGATGATGATGTGAAAATAATGTAGTTAGTGCTGACATTTAGAGATCGTGCGTTACTCTGGTATATGAAGTATCAATCCACTGCACCTGCGGTACAAGCTATAATGTTGGGAAACATCAGGAAAGCCATGTTAAAAGAGTTCCAAAAGATGAATTTTGAGTCGTAGTGTATTACAGAACTGAAGGAGATCAAGAAATTGAAGAATGAATCAATATGGGATTTTGATGAGAGATTCAAAATATTGATGGATCAATTGACCTTCCATATTCTAGATGAGAAACATAAGGATTGGATCATTGCAATATTTTTACCACATATACGATGCCCATTGACACAACAAAACATTACATCGTAGTTAGAAGCGCTAGATATTTCCATGAAGTTGGAAGCATCCTCTGTAGGAGAAAATGGTGCAGGAATGGATCAGGTTGAGTCACAGTTAACATCATTGACAATTCAGTTGTAGGAGCTTTCTAAAGGGAAGGAAAAACACCAAGAAGTATGGTGTACCACATTTAGAAAATAAGGTCATCATAAGAATGAGTGTCCAACCTTTCAAGAGTATTTGGCTGCAGAAGTGCCCTTGAATCCATTGGCCCGAGGAGGATGGGTATGGTGTGAGATATGTAGAACGTTGAGTCATCACTTGACTACTTGTCCTTTGATGCATAAGTATCAAAGAACTAAAAAAAAATATTTTGTAATTTTTGCAAGTCAGTAGGACATGACGAAAAGGAATGTCACACACTTGATCTAATGAGAGAATGCACCGCAGATGCATACACAGTTCAATGGGAAGATGAATCGAAAGGAGAGGTATTGTAATATAATACTTTGAGAGGATACATTCAAGGAGGAAGAGGAGGATTCATAGGTTGGGGACGAGGAATATTATACAATGGAAGAGGAACAATTATTTGTTATAACTATAGCCATCCTAGGAATTTGGTGCGAGATTGCCCGAATCCTTATACGACGTGCAAATACTCTAGATAGTTGGATCATGCGACGGATGAGCTTTTTTAGTTGATTGTGAAAAGGTATGAAAGAGGAACCAGAATGTTCAAATGATAGCATCATAAGAGCATGATGATAGACCAAGGGTAGACACAGTTACGTGTGGAGGAGAAAGAATAAGAGTTGATGCAATGAAACAAGGAATTCATATGGACCAGTGGGTCAGGAAAGTAGAAGAACCCCCTCTGACGTTTGATCCTCGGAAAGAAAGAGAAACATATAAGAATGCAAGGAAGGAAATGATAGAAACAAAATGGGTAGCATCGACTTCACAACATGTGTATGACAGACCACTTGTGTTTGATATGCCTCTAGCCTATGACCACTCGATGATAGAAAGGAAAATTGAGAAGGTAAGAACTTTGAAAATATTATTAAAGATTTGTTTATAACTAATGAAGGATGGAACTTCATTGAATGCATTGTGCAGGATGATTGACTAATACACGCAAGATAAAGAAGCACCTTGTACACAACGAGCAATTAACCAAGTATAGTGCAAGAAAAGGATGAATAGGCAATTTCGAATTAATACGTAGGTAGGAGACTACGATATGAATAATATCATATTAGATATGGGATATAATGTGAATGTCATTATGAATAAAACATGGGAAATGATGGGCATACCAAAGTTGATCTGGTCACCTATTCAGTTGAGGCTAGCAAACCAACACAATATTGTTCTGATTGAAAGAATGACAAGGGTGAATGTTAACATCAATAGAGTGTGAAGCACAACAGATTTTGAAGTGATAAAGATAGTGTATGGTAGTAAACCTTATCCAACATTGCTTGGAATTGATTGGGATTCCAATAACCAGGCCATTATTGATCTAAAAAAGAGACAGGTGATCTTTGAAGTAGCATACTTAAGGGTTACTGCACCATTGGATCACATGAAAGGAAGGCAATATGTGGAACTGACAAAGGGAAAATAAATCGATAACCTTTACAATGTGACTGTGTGTATGGATGACTATATTAATCCTACTACTGAGGGTGTAGTTAGTTGGTGAAGTATTAGTTCTTGCACGTCGGATTTAGAAGAAGTCATAGAACATTGGTAATAAAGGATACATGAAGTATCTATAAGAAGATGTTCTTGTATTACCTACTCATTGCGCTGGATTGGAGATGAGATATGTGAACCCCTGAAGTATGATGGACTAATAGATGTAGATATTTTTGTAAAATAATTTGAATTGAAAATACCATATCAACATAGCTTTCTAGATTTAGATATCGCGTTGAAAGCGATTCCATATTGCACATAATTATACTGGGTTGAGTTATCCTATAGATCATCTTACTCTCTGCACTGCAACATGGAGCTTAATACCTAAGCATGAATGGATGCACTTGTTTTTATAGACTTTGTATGTAATCCCAAAGATCTGGTATTTAGAACTTGAAGTACGCAGAGGAACAACAAACTAGAAATATTTGACTCACAATTTCAATGTAAGGTTCAAGTTTGAATATGATGCCCCTTCAGTAGACACATCTCTACAGATTGTCAAGAAAAATATATTTACACTAGAATATTCAATGATACAAGCACCCTTATGTAGTGCACCCAGATATTCTGCAAATTGTTCAAGAGGTGTTGGAATGCTATAACATTGTTGGAGAAGACTAGGAGGATGAAGACCTGAGGAATTTGAAAATACCAGAAACTGAAGGAGAACACGTAGTAGAGGGTCTTGAGCTTGAATCTGTTGAGTATGCAAATCCATTGAAAATTCTCAAGGTGAATATTGGTACAAAGGAAAATCCCAAGTTCACAAACATTGGATATTATTGGAATAAAGAAACTGTCGAGAAGATTGTTGATTTACTGCACGAATACTAGGCCCTTTTCCTGACTACATTTTTAGAAATGAAAGGGATTGTTGGGGAGCTAGGAGAGATGAATATCCCTTTGAATCTGGATGCCAAGTCAGTGAAGTAGAGGTCCTACCAATTGAACCCAGTATATAAGAAAAAAGTGAAAGAAAAAATAGATAGAATGCTAGAAGTTGGGATTATTGAACTTGCTGTAGAGTTAGAATGGATCAACCCGATGGTGATTCATGACAAGAAAATAGGTGGAATCAAAATTTGTGTGGATCTGTAGAAACTGAATGATGCTTTGTTACATGAAACATTTCCTACCTCGTTTACAGATGAAGTTTTGGAGAATGTAGGAGGAAAGGAAGCTTACTCATTTACTGATGGATTCTCTAGATATCGCCAGATTAAGATTTCATAGGAGGATATTCATAAGACAACATTTGCGATAGAATGGGGATGTTACCAGTATACGATCATGCCTTTTGGGTTGAAAAATGCACTAATAGTATTTTACCAAGTTGTTGACGCAACTTTTAAAGAGTTCATTCATAAATTTCTAGAAGCATATTTGGATGATTGGACAGTGTTTAGTTTGTTGAAGGACCATATTGAAACTCTTCCCTTGATGTTGGATAGATGTAGATAGTTCCATATTTCCTTGAAATTTAAGAAGTGTATTTTTTGTGCAACATTTGGTATCTTGTTGGGTCATGTAGTATGTAAACAAGGACTTTTAGTTGATCCTGCGAAGTTTGTTGTTATTGTTGATTTTCCACCACCTACTTCAGTGAGACAACTTTGAGTAACATTGGGTGACATGGGATAATATATAAATTTTATTACGGGATACATGGCACAGATTACAACCCCGTTGGAAAAGTTGCTGAAAAAGGATGTCAAATTTCATTAAAATGAGGAATGCCAACAAAGTTTGGATACCTTGAAGAAGAAACTGGTTACCGTGCCAATTTTAGTATTTCCATAATGGAAGAAGGAATTGCATGTCCACGTAGGTGCATAATCTATAGAATTAGGCGCAGTTTTATCTCAACTAAGGGAAGGAGGTTTGGATCATCCCATTTCATTTTCCAACAGAAAGTTGTCAACTACCAAACAAAATTATACTACTACAGTGTGTGAAGGACTGGAAATGGTGTATGCATTACAAAATTTTAGGCATTATCTACTAGGATCACATTTTAAGATGTACACGTATCATTCTTTGTTGAGATACTTAGTCAATAAGACAATATTGGGGGGAAAGATATGCAGATGGCTGTTATTATTTCATGAATATGATTTTGAAGTGATTGTGAAACTAGGAAAACTAAACTCAGGACCTGGTCATTTTTCACACCTATTAACAGGGGAAGATGAAGAAAATTTGGATGAAAATCTACCAGATGTGAACTTGTTTGCAGTATAGATGGTTGACTATTACTTTAAAAATATTGTTCACTTCTTGAGTACAAGGGTAGCCCCACTTGACTTTACATATGCACAGAAAAATAGTTAGTAGTGAAGGAAACCTATTATCTTATTATAGTGGGGAATTTGTATAAATTAGGCAGAGATGGTACTCTATGACGATGTGTATTGGACCATGAGAGGCCTATGATACTATTAGAGGCACATGAAGGAATTGCAGGAGGCCACTATGTAGGGAAAGCGACGACTCAAAATATTTTGAGTGTAGGACTTTGGTGGCCCACCCTTCATAAGGATGATAAGGAGTTTTGTCAGACCTATGATGTTTGTTAGAAAGTTGGGAATCCATCCAGAAGAGACGCGATGACCTTAATACCATAAGTTATATTGCAGGATTTTGATAAATCGGAAGTAGATTTCATTGGATCGATTAACCCACCAGCAAAAAGGTTAGGAGCAAGATATATAACCACTGCAACAAATTATTTGACCTGATGGGTTGAAGCAGAACCTGTCTGAGATTGTAGCTTGAAGATTGTTGCGCATTTTCTATTTGAAAATGTTGTCACAAGATTTGGATGTTTGAGAATCCTTATGAGTGACCAGGGAACACATTTCTTGAATAAAACTATTGTTGGGTTGACAGAAGAATTTCATATCTATCACGAGCACAACACACCTTACCATCCTCAAGTGAATGGAACCGTGGAAGAATTTAACAAGATCCTAGGGCATACACTTACAAAGGTATGTAATGTGAATCAAGATGATTGGGACCTAAGTATTGTTGTTGTACTATGAGCATATCAGACTACATGTAAGAAGTTGACAAGAAAGACACCATTCTGATCAGTATATGGCCATTATGTAGTTATGCCCATGGAATTCATTGTGTCGAATCTACTCATTGTCGCACTGACAAAGTTCACCGATTGTAATGCAGTAGAGAAAATATTGTCAAAGCTAGTGGAACTAGAGGAAGACTGCTTCGTCATGGTATTTCATCAACAATTTCAGAAAGCGCGCAAAAAGGCATGGCATGACACACATATTAAACTAAAGAATTTCTAGATAGGAGACTTAGTTTTTCTTTATGAAAATAAATTTTTGTGGCACTCTGGAAATTTCCAAATGCACTGGTTGGGGCCATATGTCATCAAATATGTGACAGAGGTAGGTGTCATTCAGTTGGAAAAATTGAATGGGGAAATCATAGAAGGATTGGTCAACGATAGTCATCTAAAATTGTATAGGGACAACCGTTCTTCTACGCACTAACCTGATTGTGCAGGATGTGTACCATAGTATATGTATTTTACTATATCATAGAAAAGAAAAAGAAAAGAAAAAGCAATAAAAGAGATTGATGAGAACCACAATAAAAATTTGAAGAGACAAGAGAAGTGAAGTTCTGAATCGGGCATTGTTCAAAGGGTCAAATTAGTAGAAAAATAGATGAACAAGAAAATGTTGCGGACAACAAGGATAATTGAATTATGCACAAAAAGGATAATTGAATAGCCATGATAATGAGCTACGCAAAGGATGGGGAGAGAATTAAAGATCAAACATGATGATGGGACAACGAGAACACATAGTCATAAATGAAAAATGGCGATGATATTTTGACAAGATGGAAAATATAGACCACAATCCACTAGAAATCCAAAATAAATGTAGGATCCAGACGAGAATTGAATGGGAGTAAAATCAGATGGATTGAGAATTTGGGAATGAAGAGGAATGAAAGAGCTAGAAACAACCTATAAAATAAGACAAGGGGAGATGAGAAAGGGTTATTGTTGCGTGAACATTAGAAGAGAACAAAGAGCCAAAGAATATTGAACTAAGTTGTAGACAGAACTGAACTATAGAGAGCTATGGCACCACCAAAAACAGGAGCATAGGCATCACATACTAAGAAGTTGCACAGTAAGAAGGCATTAGTGTTGATGCATGAAGAAACTTTGAGAGAAGATACATAAGATATGGTAAACTTTCCTAAAGCTTATGTGCCACCCAAGCAACCAATGACAAGGCAGGTTAGACTTTCCAAGGAGATGAAGTATGACTTGGTTACATCGGTGATTCCACTTGGGGTCACTGTTGAGGGAGATATGTTGGGCGTATTAGGAAGCCTAAATTTTTTGGACCATGTCCTTATAGATATAAAGAATTTTTCAGAGTTAGCACCACCAAATTATCCGTTCACATCACTCAGAACAGACTCGCTCATACTCATAGTTGAGCTGTAGGAGTGGGAAACATGACTGTAATGAATATGAATACTAAACCTATTGGAGATCCCACATTTTGGCAGAAGCGAATAAATCAACATCTTCATCAAATTATTGTTGATTTGCATGCACAGAAGGTTCCTATGTTTGGATAGGGTAATGTCAATTTCCACCCAACTGATTGTGTAGTTTATGGGATCATCGTCAGTAAGGGAATACCCACTACCTATGTTCACGGATAAGAGTAATGTTAAAGTACTAGCAGAGAGGATGAAGGAAAAATATGGAATGCATAGAGGAGAACGCATATTAGACGTAGCAAGCATCAATGATGATTCTTTCAAGTTTTTGACGTAGGTGTTGGATTGAAACTACTTAGGAAGTGTCACAGAGATCAAATTCCATAAGGAGTAATAACAATAGTGGAGAAGTGCACATTAGAAGTACAAATAAACTGAGAGACATTTTTGGTGAACCAATTCTTAACTGACTGCAGGGAAGCATAGGAGAAAGGAACAAAGTTTCATTATGCCTAGTTGTTGACTTTGATTTCATTAGTTGTGTGGAGGGAGCCGAAAGAAACCCATTTCCTGGAAGGTATGCAACAACCATTTTTGGCAGCAAGATATGTTTCTTTGTGGCATACCACACATAAGAATAGGCAAATGGATAACAACGCCAACTTTTACATATATCAAGAGACAATCCAACAATGCATTGAGGACACACTATGAATTCTACCTTTGATAGTTGTATCATACAAAGAAATTGTGTGATTCAAGGCAAGGCCACACCATATTTACATTCAAGCGAAGAGGGATCCAGATCAACAATGGTTTCCAACTAGTTGCAGACTGACAAAACATGATGTCAACCATATTGTCAATGACTGGGAAACAGAGTGGAAAACCCCAGTGATAGAAATAATGCATAAAGAGACAAAACAACTAGAGAAGGATCAAGAAGAAGAATAGGAACATGAAGAACAAGGGAATGGTGCAAGCGACACTCAGGAAACAACACCGCACACCGGAAAGAAGATAAAGAAGCACCCTAAGGAACAATCGACGCATAAGAAAAACAAGAGGAAAACATCAAAGAAAGTAGCTATCCATGCTTACTGAGGATGACTTGGAAAATATTGTGGACCAGGTCGAAGAAGTAAAAAAAGAGGAATTTACGTGATCTGTGTAGAAACAAGAGGAAATGCATACAAATGTGAAAGCATAGATAGCTACACTGCACTAGATTTTGGAATCAGCCAGGATAATGCCAATATGAACGACATAAGAAGAAAAAACATAGAGCACACCAAAGAAAATAGAGTCACGGAATATGACATCACAACCACCATCAACATCAACAGATCGTTGGATAATGAAGATATCAATAGGGGCCATAGAATTTCCCATAATAGAAATGAAAGAGCACATGCAAGAATTAAGTCATATTGACTTAATGTAATCACAACTACTGATGAATGTGTTACACAACTTGCATACAATAGTTACACATGAGATCCAGTTGCGTGTAGAGTCGAAGTCTATGGAGTTGGCCAAAGTAAATGCGAACAACAATGCACTACAAGAAGAGTATAGTAAGCTCATGCTAGAATGGGACGAGGCCATGCAAAAGACAACAAGATTGCAATAGATAGTTTGATAGGTATATAGAAACATCCCAAAGGTACTCCATTGGAAGAGAAAGTGACAAATATAAGATAATCCATTTAGGGATTTTACATAAAGATAGTAGATCTGGAAGCTCACATAATGCCAAGTACCCCGCCAGAGGAAAGGGAGCAATGAGAGAATACAACAATGACAACCATGGAGAGCATTAGAATCTTGGATGAGGAATGCACAAAGCTATATGAAGAGAGTACACAAGTTTGGACTCAATTGTTGGAGAATGCAAATCTACAATGGTTAGAAAAAAGGTTACAAACTACACAGGAGAAGGCGTAAAAGATTAAAGATACAATGAACACTCTACCACCAATCGAGAGAATGGATGCAATAGTCGAGAATCGGTAGCTACACCAAGAGATAAACAAAAAAAGAGCCGAAAAATAGACTCTCGCACAAAATCTTGAGCCGCTATAGGAGGAGGCATTTCAAATGAAAGAAGAACTTGCAGCTGCATAAGGCATAGTGAAGCAAGTAGCGTAAGAAAGTGACGATAAATTGAAGACTTTCGTTACCGCTTAGACAACAGAGGGGATTTTGACACGAGGCATAAGAAAAGGATAAGGTCGCAACTACAAAGGAAAATTTTGAGAAGCTCGTTGCGGCGTGGAAGGGAGTGCAACAAAAGGCTTGAGTGACTTGGAATGAGCCACAAGTGAGTGGTGGGGGCCTCTTGGGACAAGATTTTGGGACCAGTTTTGGGAGCTATGCAGTGCGTGCAAAAGAAGGAAAGAAAATTGGTAAACATTCAGAACCAACACGCGCAAAGGAAGGAAGATCATTGAAGTCGTTAGGAATTTTGGGTTCATCGACATGGGATAATCCCTAATGTAATTGTATAAATATGTGAGGTTTTTGGGGTAGTGAGAAAGATAAGTGTGAGATGAGTGGAAGTATGCAATGTATGTGAGATATGTTATTGTGAAGGGTGATAGAGATAGATAGAGAGTTAGGAGAATGACAAGAGCATAATGTATAAGAGAATTGTGCATATTTTGTAAGAGATGATTTTGAATAATAACATAAGAAGCCAATCGTTGTGGGTATATCCGATATTGGGTGAACCACGTTAAATATGGTGTCTATTTGTCTTGATGTGTTTGTTGTTCTATTTATTGCACACATATGATGTATCTCTGTTATTTTGAATATGTTACATGTTCTTATGTTTGTGCACACATGATATAAGGTATAATGAGCTAATGTTAAGTGTAATGGCTATGAGGACTTCCTACCATCCCTTCATCATTGCGGAAACCCGGTTCCTGCAGTCCACATAGATACCTCGGGTGAGACTTTACCTTCTTGCAGGTGATGTCGAAAGGGTCAATATCTAAGGGTTTTGTTGGTGAAGTAATGTTGAACCCTAGGTCTACCCATTTCTTGCCAACATATACATATACATTATGTTATCCTAAGTTTCCAAAATAAAGGGAACAAATTACATGAAGGGGACAAAAGTTAGTCCCTTATGTGCCAAGTGTCACATGGGGCACATGCATATATAATTTGGGGATATAGTGTAATTCCCCATCTTGGCTATCATTCCATCATATGTACTTGACAACAGTACTTTGTAGTCATACCTGCATTGGGAAGCCTGAGAGTGTTTTCTGGGTAGAACTGGATTGAAGAAGTGGGTTGTCAGGCCCGTGTGTTGTTGAAGCAGGTTGTCAGTCCCTTCTGCTATTGAATAGGAGAGTTTTCATGCCCATGAGAATTCTCTATAGGTGAGAGAAGTTCTAGGAATTGTTTTCCCAAGGTGCCAAGCTGCTGCTATAGGGTTCTGAGACTTCATGTTTGACATGTTGCTGAAGCCCCAGAAGGGAAGTGGGGTAGCCGAAGGACTATTGAGCAGAGAAGGGGCTCACTTCCTAGGGTGGGATAGGCATGTGGGGAATGCGAGACTATAGGTTTTCTATGTTAGTCCAAGAATTTGTGTTGTAGACAGACCTTAGTCTAGATTAATATTTCCTTTTCCCCAGTGGAATTTTATCCCCAGCTCAGGGGTGACCCACTGATGAGAGTTATGAGAAATATGGTCTATGGTTGGGAGGAGCGTGGAAGGTCTGTATGCAGTTGGTGTTATTATTCATAAGATAAGTGTCTTTCATGTCCTCATTTTAAATACTATGTGTGTAATTATGAGTTATTGTTACAAAATTGTTGTTTTAATTGTGTTTATAAATTATTATTGTATGTTTTTATTATTCTACATAACTTTGTTCATATGTAGAGCATATCAGTAAATTGAATTGGTATCATAATTCATAATTTTGGTGTGGCATTTCCAAGTAGGGATCTAGGGGATGTTACAAGTTGTAGGATCTAGGAATTGGCTTTAGAAAAAAGTCGCATAACCCTAGCAATGGCGAATTATTATGTTCACAAAAACCCTTGATATCCAACAAAAGAGAGATTTGTGAGTTTGGAAGAGAAAGTCACCAACAACTCTCTCAATATGTCCCTCCTCATGGTGGATTTAGTGAGTAAGATCATATCGTTCGAGGAGGTTAGAGGCTCTAACACATAAATTAGATTAGAGGGAAAATCAAGAGATAATGAAGACTTGGAAAATGAGTTGAAGAAAGAGCCTGAGAAAGAGAAACCAAGTTCCAGTGTCATTACCCGTTCACAATATTTATTATAAATGGAAGAGAAAGTGGATATCAAGCCATACCAAGGTGAGTTTTATGCGTTAAATTTGAATCATTGGTTGCAGGAATTAGAGATCTATTTTAGTGTTCACAATATAGATGAGGAGTAGAAGATTTCATTTTCATGACTAAAATTAGAGGTCCATGCCTTAACCTAGTGGGAAAGCCACTCAAGGACACTTAGGATAAATGGAGATCCACTAGTAACTAAGTGGGAGGATTTCAAAACCCTCATTAAGTCCCAATTCTACCTTATTGTGTATGTAGACCAATATATCCATTATCATTACTTTAGGAAAAGGCAAGGGTAGAGTGTGCAGAAGTACACCACCGAATTCAAAAACATGGCTATCATGTTGGGTATCTCTCCCAAGAAACTAGATGTACTCCTCAAGTATCTGTGGGGTCTACACAATCATTTTCCAAAGAAAGTGATGCTCTTTGGATGTTGCAAGGATGTTGATTCTTTGGATGTTTGGGTTTATCTTTCTATTGGGCCAATAAGGCTTTGTTATATTTATCTGTAGTGCTAATCACTCCAAGATGCAAGAGATTATTTTTCTTTCTATTCAAAGAATCACAAAAATGATAAAGAAAAGGTGTTGTTTAAGAAGACCTTAGAGCTTCTTTGGTGGAGTGAAAAGCAGATACAAAAATATAATATGCACTACCAAACTTAGCAATAATAGCATGCATACATCGATCATCCTTCATATCTATTTACTGTCTTTAAGTAAAAGTTTAAGTGTTTGGTACATAGATAAATAATCTTCAATGCAAGAGAAATCATTGGGATTTAAAGAAATTGATTTTTTTAAACTGGTGGTCTCGAATCACATCGTGTTTGACAAATACGACTTCTAGTGTATCTCAAGCTTTATTTGGGTCATCAATTGCTTGAAGATGAAATCATAAATCACTAGAGATGGACATTTTGATTAATCTATGTTCTTCATCATTTTTATTGTTCAATTTGACTTTCTTTGCAATATCAATGAGGGATTTTTCTTTTCTCGAGGTATTCCGATACAATCCTTTATTTTGTAATACAACCTCCATTTGAGATTTCCATGAGAAGTAGTTGGTACTAGTAAAAAAAAGATCACATGGACTAGCCAGATTAAAATATGTAAGTAATATGGTTTCAGAAGTTAAAACTAAATGTATCAATGGAAAATCTCTCTTAAAAGATAGATAGTTTGAAAAAACCAACACTAAGAATAGATTTCAGATGTTAAAGTTATGCCATTTTTAAGAAAGGCATAAAAGCTAATCAAAATGTGACGTGGTAGGTAGAGGTTGTCCCACGTGGTGATGTATACATAATGAGGTTGTTGAGTAAAAAAAATATCATCTTCCTTTTTTTAACTTTGTCTATAAGCTAACTTTTACAAATAATTTATTTATGAAGTGATCCACTTTTATAAAATATGTGATAATTACTTATACAATAAAATTGCCTTATAAATTAAAGTTCCATGCAAAAAATAACTTAAAAAAATAAATATTATAGTTACTTTATAGTGATTTGCTTTTATAATTAAGTGAAAAACATTTTACAATAAAGTAGATAATTTGAAGTTGAATGAATTTTTTCAAAAGATAACTTAAATAATTATTTAAATTCAAGACCTTTTATTAGTCCCTGCCATGGGACTATAGCAATGCCATGAGACTATAGCAATGAGTTTGTTTTTGATGGGACATTAATTTTCTTTTGACCATAAATTTGTGTATGCAATGTAATGTTTAACATAAGAAAACAAATATATATTTTTGGATATAATAAAAATATTTGTGTTTCTCATTTCTAATTGGTTGATAGAATTGAAGTGTTATTGCTCCCATCACGTCTTTCAATATGTAGAATTAATTACATAATCAATTAATTTCACCAATCACCACATCTAAATATAAAAAGTTGTACTATGTATTTATTATTATGCATTATTATATTTATTATCTAATGTATTATTTATTATTATATTTATAATATATTTATTATATTTATAATATATTTATTATATTTATATTATATTTATGAATATTATAGTTCCATTCAGCTCTCATTATACAATTTGAATAACAAACAACCCTTGTTAAATAAATAACTTTCAATCAAGTGAAATAATGCAAAATATATAGTAACTCATATGAAGGAAGAAGGTGGTTATTTATTTATTTATTTATTTAACTATTTCTCTCAAAGTGTATGTTTGCCCCCAAAGCCCTTGTTTTTGCTCGAAAATACCTTAACCACTATTGTATGCAAAAACAAATGAAATTTCATTTTTTTTTTTAAGTTAACAATATAGGGATTAGATATTCATTAGTTTTCCCAGAAAATGCAAGTTTTGTCTTTGTTTTTTATTCACAGAGGTTGCAAATAGTGTAAAGCCAAGGGCATATGAAGGAAATAAAACACTTTCCACTATGTTTCTGATTTGTTGAGATGACACAAAGTGCATGGAAAATAGCATATACAAACAAGAAATAGTAGTAAACTAGGAATATAAACAAAAAACCAAAATACTAAGACAATAATTTTTTTAAAGGCGTAATCAAACTTTATAACTCTAGATCTAACAAAAAAAGTTGTATTTTAGGAAAATGAAAACTTTTTCAAGTGAAATGAACAGTGTTCCAGTTGAAAGTAGTGCTTTGAACATAATGGAACAATGTGCTTAGCCAACAAATGTATAGAAATAATAGAACCCAAGAATCTTTTGATGCATGCAGCAACACAAGTTCAAGGTCTCGATTAATAATGAGAGTGGATCTTCATACATGTTCTAATATCATATTCGAAAAAAAACATGGTATTTCCACACATGGTGAAAACCTTAAGCAACGACTCACACAACCAGATCAATGATCAATATACTAGTGTTTTTATGCAGTTAAAATCCTCAAATAAGGTAATAGTCTGCAACCCCAACCAATGCGACCACTAGAGGCAATATATTAATGCAAAAGAAAAAATTGTACATAAGAGTTTCTCACAATCGATCTTCAACAAATGACCCCCCATGCTCTTTAAATAGAGATCATGGACCAATTGGGTGTTAAACTACAAATCAATATAACCATTAGTATCGAGGAGAATATCATCCATATGATCACTTTATGTCTAGAACATATCATGGTCGTTAGATTACATAACTACAAATGCATACAAAGGAAACACACTTTTACCAAAAGACACATTATACCAAATTGTTCTTACATTGCAACTCATGTGAAACAAGAAATCAAGACACCGATAAAGTTGAAGGGACTCCGTAGAATACGCTACATGCTGGAAACGATAACTGCTACATATGAGAGGCAATAACCCCGATCCAACAATAGATGAAGGGGATGGAAAGAAGGAGACTATAGGATGTGGTTCAACTAGCGACCAACTTCTCTGTTTAAATATCCCGACATTTGGTGGATAATGTCAATGCGCTGAAATTATCCTTCTGGTATTTGCCTAAGATTTCATTGCTCTCAGACATAAGGAAATAGGTGAATGACCAAAAACCCAAAGGCATGTGACAAGATTGCAAGTCTTCCCCTTAAACATAACCAACAAAATATTACATGTGATGAGATTTTGTTTTTGTCAAATAATGTATTTAGAAGTTGAAATCTTGAAATAATATGTTGAAATCTTGAGACAATATCAATATACACTTAATCAATCATTCTCAAAAACATTTTTCCATGGAAAAAATTCAAACAATTAATTTTTAAACTAAAATTTCTACATAATCATTTACATCTCTAAATATTTTTGTCTTAAACTTCTATCTATTCCATATTAATTTATTTTTAAGATCACTGTCAAACTAGACAGCAAACACACCAAAATTGATATACGAGACCTCATCAACTCAATGAAATCTCTGGATTCCATCAGCAACACTAATATCAATCTAAACTTACTTTTCAAATGAAACGTAGGCAACCTGTATCACTAAGTTTGTCTCCATATGTAACGTATCATTTGAGAAAAGTAATCACTTTCATTCCATCTTTGCTTTGTAACTGGCCGCCAAAAATTGTTAAGCTCCTCTATTCTCTATCAAGTGAGGATCCTTTTTACTCCGTGATGAATATTCAGTAAGCAAGGCGATCACGAGAAACCAGCTATGTCGTTGTAGGTGTCAAGATCCGAGCAAGCATGACATGTAAAATGCTCGCTATCAAACACTCAAGGTAATGGTCGCCAGTTACCATTAAGTATTGGATTATCAATATGCTATACCTTGGATTCAAAGGTATTTTAAATCTGACAATATATGTCCAATATTTAATGCTCAATGCCGTGCTCAGAATGCATATTATTTATTTATTGAACCATCACCATTGACAGTGAAAAATTAGTTTACAGAATTAATAAACGATGGCAAATTCCAGTGCAGGAAGCGCTGCGCCGAATGATAATAGCGACATATCTGGTTGATTGTGGGCCATTTCCACGTTATTTCATTACACTGACAGTTGTAGTGCCAGTGTAATGAAAGCAGCATGCAACTGCTCCCCCTCGAATTTTATTTTCATGCCCCATCTTTGTCTTCAAAGTGTTTATGCTCAACTTTGAAGTTGGTTTGGGCATTAAATTCTCAGCAGTTAATGGAGATGGGGTAAGGTATGTATACCTTCGTAGACTTTACCAGTCAAATCGTTGGACGAAGGAGTCCCTTGTCCCACAAACAAGGAGATCTCATACACCAAATTGGTGTGCTGGCTTGACCATAACCTTAAAATAAATTACTATTATTATTATTATTAATCTAATGCTTGCGCTTTCTGTATATATATTATTCTACGACTACAGGATTTTGCATGTCAATTACATGCAGAGAGGATCGATATTGCATGCCCTTAGAAATGGGGAAGTTCAAAATTAGGTCAGTAGCAAGTCTGTCGGCGTTCGTCGTCATTGTGCTGAGCGTTGCAGGGGCCTGCAATGGCAGCGACGACTCCAGTAAAACCACCTCTGTAATTGGCAGCGTAATGTTCGACTGCAACGCCTGCTCGGAACAGCTTCTTGCATTCTCAGGTTTCTCGACTCTACTCAACTCACCAAATAATTATAAATCTTCTCTCCTTTCAATTAATATATGTTTGTGATAATTCTTCATCATTTTCACGTCAGGTTGTTTGAGGATAATTCTTCATCTTTTTCATGTTGTATTGTTTGAGGAACAGGTGCACATGTGGCGATTAAGTGCCTCAGGGGCAATGATTTATCTGCCAACGGAGCAGGAAGTGTAAATGCTGACGGATCCTTCGCCATCCACGTGGACAAACTGGAATCGGGAGACCTGTGTTCAGCTGAGGTTGCGATGCCAAACAACAAGCTCTGCTCCTTAGCAAAAACTTGTGCTCTCTCTCTTCTACAGAAGCTGAGCTTCTCAACTCCATTGATGTGCAACGATGCAGAAAAGACGTTGGATCAAAAGTTTTCGAAAATCCATCCTCCCATTCCGAAGCCCAAATTCAAGTTGTCGATCAATTTCCCCAAACTCCATGTGACACCTAAATTCTCAACGGTTACGAAGTCTGTACATCCCAATCACCCGCTTGACCCTCAATTCTTCGAAACTAAGCCCTTACACAAACTTCGTCCTCTGCCTCCCATCTTCAAGCATAAACCATTCCCTAAGCCCAATTTCTTCAAATCTCCACCTCCTCTCATTTCAAAACCTAAACCATTTCGCAAGCTTAATTTCTTCAAATCTCCACCTCCTCTCATCTCAAAACCTAAACCATTCCCCAAGCTCAATTTCTTCAAATCTCCACCTCCTCTCATCTCGAAACCTAAACCATTCCTCAAGCACAAGCTCCCAAAACACCCACTTACTCCTCAATTATTCAAAACTAAATTACCTAAACCATTCCTCAAGCACAAGCTCCCAAAACACCCACTTACCCCTCAATTATTCAAAACTAAATCTTTACCCAAATTTTCTAAATGGCATCCCATCTTCAAATCTAAATCATTCCCCAAGGGCAACTTATTCAAACCTAAATCATTATTTAAATCTTCACCTCTTTCTCTTATCTTCCCTAAACTATACTTTGTTCTACAAACCAAAACCTTTATTCAAGTCTCCTCCTATATTGAATCCTAAACCATTACTCAATCCAAGTTCTTCGAACCTAAGTCCTTACCTAGAAACTACCACCAAAACCCAAATTCTTCAAACCTAAACCCTTACCCAAACTACCACCAAAGCCCAAGTTTTTCAAACCTAAACCCTTACCCAAACTACCACCAAAACCCAAATTGTTCAAACCTCATTCCCCTAAACCAAAACTACCCCCTCTACATAACCATAAGCTTTTCACTCCCTCGTCTATTTTTCTAATTAATAATATCTATTTCCTTTTCACTTTCTCAGATATCATGTTGTGTGAGATTAATGTAGTTGTTATATCTATGATATATTATATTTTCAACTTATAATTGTTATTTGTGAAATGTGTTGCAATTATTTTTTTAGAGTAGCATATCACTTTTAATATTTGATTGTTCAATGTGTATACCAAATTCACATTTTTAAGTAAATTCATATTGCTTATAAATTTATTGTTTGTGTGTATAATTTTAACGTACTTAGATGCCCTTGAGTCATGCCCCTGAGTCATGGTTTCTCAAACCACAAAAAATACATACGTGTCAAAAAAACACATAATCACAATAATAATAAGTTTCTATTAAAGGTTAGCGTGGAAACTAGGCTACATACTAACCTTCTTTATAACTTTAGTAACATACAAATTAAATCTATTTTTAAGGTCATGATGCAACGATTTGACTGGTAAAGTTTACGAAGGTATACATACCCTACCCCCCTTTGGATTTGAACTTGTGACCTCTTAAGAAGAAACACATGTTCTTAACCATTAGGCCCACTCAAACTGTATTCAACATAATAATAGAGATTATCTTTGCTTTGATTTCAACATTTTAGAGGTTATCTTTGCTTTGATTTCAACATTTTTATTTACCTCTCAATCCCAATCATGATTATATAAGACATAAGCTGATATAAGTGTATACATTGAAACATGTGTATGTGGTAGGTCCCCTATCAAGAGGATCCATACTCTCTAATACCAAGTCTCTAGATTATTAACAAGAGAAACAATGAGAAATTAAATTGTAATTAAATTTTGTGAAACAAATCAAGAGGATCCATACTCTGTAATACCAAGTCTCTAAATTATTAACAAGAGAAACAATGATAAATTAAATTGTAATTAAATTTTGTGAAAAAAAAACAAGGTGTGTTAAAGATTTGTTAATATCGTTTTTGTGTGTATATACATTCTTTGCATTCTTAAGGTCTAATGGTGCTAGATGACAATAGTAGTACTTTTCATAGGTTTAGACATTGTATGGGTGACATCTTTCTCTTATGACAATGGGGCATATTGATTTCTAGATGGTGAAATTGGCTATTTTATACAAAAATATGTTCATACGTAGTTGCTTAAATGACTTGAATAAATTATATGTTGGTATGATGGTATTTTTATCGCCTTTAAAGTCAAAAATTAGTTTTCATTTCATTTGCTAAACATTTTATTTTTTCCTTTGCATGGTCTCTGAAATATTGAGGCAAGCTTAAGTGCTTCAGGCTCAACTTCCGTAGGTGTTGTTAGCTTTGTGGCACTCTTTTAAATTATTTTTCATTTCATTTGCTAAAGTTTTTATTTTTTCCTTTGTATGGTTTCTGAAACATTGAGGCAAGCCTAAGTGCTTCAAGCTCAACTTCCGTAGGTGTTGTTAGCTTTGTGGTTAGCTTTGTGGCACTCTTTGAATGTAACATAAGGGTTATTTTTTTTAAATTAAAATATGGAATTTGAGTCATATTGTTCTTTATTTATTGATGTTACATGCATATATATTGTACATTTTTTTGTTACTTTCTTTATAGTTTAGTTGTAGATTTCTTATTTGATTTTTTATTATTCAAGTTCAGTCCTTGTGGATTCTTAAATCTAGTTTCACTTTTATTTTTATGATTCGCATATGTCCTTTGCAATCTAATTAATGTTTTTTATTATTATAAAAGAAACAAAACATATGGATAACACTAACAACATCTTAATATTGTTGATGTTTTGGCAGTTACGGGAGGATCTTTTCCTCTTAGATGACATTTCTTAGATGTATAGAAGATTCCAGAAGCAAGAGATCTAATGAACAGATATTGAAATACCCTAGAAGAGAAGTCGGTCCATAAGAATAACGTAATAATGAAAAGACACTTGTCTTGAGAAGAAGTCGGCCCAGTCTAGTGGCCAGGAAGACTAGAAATAGAGGACGTCTTGCCTCATTTGTTCACTCACTCACACTCTCCCAACTACACAGAAGCAAGGCACAAGTTTGGAGGAGGTGATGCAATAGCTGCAACTGCATAGTTTATTCTTGATCAGTCTTTTGGTATCTCTCTTTTGTGCGCTACTCCTTGAGGAGGTGCACTACCTTTGTATGTTGTTGCAACTGCAACTGTGGTGGTATTTCTGGTTGAGCTATCACTTGTGCTAGGGTTTATCTGATTGGACTTGCTTTGTGAACATAATCTATCTAAGTAAAGGTTAGTGTGCTCGGGGGTGGAATATATGAATTCCTATGGTTGGGTGAGAATGATGTGACATTGTCTATGGTTAAACGAGCATAACAAAAATTCCAACATGGTATCAGAGTTGGTTACCTTCAAAACAATTTTGTTAAACAACTGAGAGGGGGGGGGGGGAATCGATTGTTACTATTCTTAAACTATTATTCCCATTTTAAACTCTTCATAGAACACTCAATGACGATCACAATGATGTAGAGAAGTAAACAATAGAATATTAAACATCAATCACACACATGAAATATACAGAGATAGATATTTCCTGAGGAAACCCATAAAGGGAAAAACCTCTTCTTCTTGATATGATAAGTAATCTTTATTTTCTTTACATTATCATACTTGTGAGCTCCA
>ML808937.1:268134-286878 GCA_009831015.1 Picea engelmannii | reverse complement strand
TTTTTTGGCTCTGAATCATATTCTAAGTCATCATTTGACCCTGGGGCTTTCATCTCATCCAACAACGACCATTTGGAGAGATATTCATCAGTATTGTGCCAAGGGGTTTTGTGGAACTTGCACCATTTTCCAGTGTCCTTCTTCAACTTCCCATTACCCTTCTTTGTTGGTGTCTTGGGATGGTTATCCTAGGGTTGGAAATTATTTTTGTGTCCTTTGGCATGGGATTTAGGACCACCCTTACCATACTTTGGTTGTTGTGGATTTGTAGACACAAAATCTTGCTTGTTTTGCTGCTTGATTTTCTTCTCGATTTTGACAACATATCAATAAGAGACTCCTAATGACGAGATGTCCAAAAAATCCATTTCAATTTGGATGTAATTGTGTAGAGCCCCATTGTATTTTAGGATAATATGTCACTCGTAGTCTTTGATACCCAACTTGGTGTGTGAGGTATGGAAAGTGTTATCACATGAGGTTGTCAAGGGTTGTATGTGATTGTTGTTAATACCTATGTCTGTACCCTTGTGTCATCTCTCTCTCTCTCTCTCTCTCTCTCTCTCTCTCTTTTCCCCACCGCCAAGTCCTAGGATCCTTCCCTTTGACTGATAAATTCATTTTCCCCCTTTGTTGATGACCTGGTTTCCCTTGGTGCCTTTCTCGACCAAGTCCTGACCCGAATATTTTCTGTTTTTATCGAAGAAGGAAGAGAACTCATCATCATTTTTGTCTCGAATTACTGGTCATTTTGTTTCCTGAGCCCACATCAAGTCATCCAAGTCCTTATTTACATAGGAAGCAACCATGGGCACAAGGAACAACACTCAAAGCGGTCTATTGCGGGCTCGAAGAAATCAAGCAAACAGACATGATCGATTTTCAATGGCGGAGATTGCATGAATAGTTGAGATCAGCCGCTCTCGAGTGATCGAGATTTCAAAGTAGCGCAAGGATTAACGACTAGACAGAGGAGCCGAAGTCCTGAAGTAAATCTGAGCCATTGAAGGCTGAGGACACGTGGAGGAAGATCCCTCACTTCAGAATATTTACTTCAAAGGATTTTAAGAGTTGTGCGTTGAAAAGTCCCTAAGAGTCGAAGCTCGAACTCCCGAAATAAATCTCAGCCATCCAAATCAAGAGGACACGTGTCGCCAGATCTCACACTTTGGAAATTCAACACTTTGGAGGATTGTATGAGCTATGTACTGAAATGAACCGAAGCCCGAACTCTCGAAGTAATTTTGAGCTGTTGATCTTCGCAGCAGGAATAAAGGTCCATCCAAGAGTGGCACATGGAAACAAAAGTGGAGCTTTCCCAGATAGTAGATCACGATCATATCAACAGATTGTGTGTATTCGACATGTCAAAATTGCGCGAGGATTAGTGGTTAGGAAGAATCCCTAGAGTTGCAGATCAAGAGTCACGCGTCGTTCTCCATTGGATGACCAATATTTACTTCAAGAATCCAGACTCGGGAGTTTTAGCTCCTCCCCTCTCGCTTTCATTCAGATAATTTTCTCCCAAAGTCCATAGATCACTGCCGCGTGTCCATCCAAATCTAATGGTGGTATTTTGATTCAGAATTACGGGCTTTGGGAGTTTCAGCCTCCTCGCTCTCATTTTCATCCAATTTTTTTTCTCCCAGAGTTAATGGATCCCTGCTGCGTTTCCTCCAAGATCGACAGTCGACGTTCACTTCAGAGCTCCAACTCTACATGCATACCGCCCCTGAGCTATGAAGTGCCAAAGTACATGGCAGTCATCAATTTAGATATGTGGCACTCTTGTCATTCATGACACCTGACATTCATTTGGCAATGACATGTGGCACTCATTCCAAACATCTTGGGGCATATCATTTTCTTGTTTCCAAATGACACATGTCACCTCTCTTTTCATGACACATCAACGTAGTGACGTTAGGACACCATGTCAGATCATCCTCCAGGAAGTGTTCTTGTTCAACCATCTCCCAACACAGTTATAATGATCCTAAAATCGACAAGCGGATAAGCTTTAGCGGTGGAGCTAAATTCAACAAGAGTTCCCAGATCGTAGATCGCGACCAGATCAATGACCACGTTTCATTGCAGGGACGCAACATGCTCGAACGATAAAATTTTTGAGCGGTACCGCAATTGAAACCGTGGTATAGTAAAAGAGATACGTGGTGGAAGGTGGTGAATTGCGGGCTCAAAAGCGGTGTGAATCCAAACCACCTTTAACAACCTCGCAATCACGTGCTTATATAGCATCTAATCCAAGAGAAACGCGTGGCCGCCCCCTAGGCATTTAAGCCTCATTGTGATCCTGAGAGAAAGCAGTTAATGAAAAAGGAGTGGTGGTTGAAACCTCGACTCACTCCATAAATAGAAGGAATGAAAGGTTTGGTCGTGGAGACAAAACTGTCAGCCCGAGGTACCCCTATGGACGGTTTTTCCTGCAGGCCCATGCTGATCTGAGATCACGTCTGATAGAAGGATGCACGCACAGTTTGAAAGAAGAAGGTGCAGATGAAATGATTTGAATAGAATGGCCATATCACACTCCTAGTAGTTGTGGAATGATGTGAGTATAAATAGATCAATTCAATATTTTTTTAAGGTCATCAACTGGTTGAGTCAAGCTCCCTACTGTGTAATTTTGATGCCATAATGGTTCTCTAGTTATGTATCAAATTTGAGACTTTAGCATTAGTAGAAGTCAAATTCTTTGATATCTTTGTTTAAACTGTGCTGAAACACTCGAGCATGAAGGATCCAATCGAGGGTTGTGGTTCTATTGTAATGTAGGTTTGATTATAGTAGTGTTGTGACTAGTTTTAGTCAGCTTCCTTGTTACCTTATTTCCCCTTATGATGAAAGGCTCGGGCATGGAGGATCCAGTCGAGTTGTTGTAGTTGCATGATAATGTAGGTTTGATTATTATGCTGTCGTGACATATTTCAGTGTCTAAAGCTTGAGTTCAAGAGTGCTCTTGAGCCTGATTTTTTCTTCACCAAGTTGCTTGAAAGAAGGATTCCTATAATAGTCTTGTTCACCTCTCTCAATAAGTCTTCCTTCTACTCACACTTAAACTTAAATCACTGACTGAATTTAATGAGGACCTCACTTCCCTGTGCATTGCTTGTCCAGTTTCTGTAATTAAAATCATTCTTGCACTGAGTTTTTGTCCATTTGAGCTCCACTAATAAAACCAACATCCACCAAAAATTCTGATGGGTACTGGGCTTATCCTCTTGCAATATGAGGGTGACTCTCAGTGGTAACATTCTTGGTGCCGTTTCCAGGGAATGAATTGAAGACATTTCCCTAGGATTGAATGACAAAGAAATTCTGATTCTGAAGGTGCATCATAAATCAATAACTTGAAGATTGCAACTTGCACATGACGATTCCAATGTTTCAGTTGTGGCTCCCAAAGGCAGACACACGAGGTCTACTCCACATAAACCTCTAGAAAACACCTGAAGCTGACCCAAAGAAGATTATCAAGAAATGAAATCTTTCTCAAGAAGGCTTTTAACTGTTGTTCCAACTTGAAAAGATCCCTGGGAAAAACGACATTGTAGAGATCCAATTTTAGATGGTGAACTAAAGCTGGACACATTATTCTGATTGCTCATATTTCACCATGGTGACACCACTAGTTTGAAATGGAAAAGATTTTATCTCATAGGTATGCCTTCTATGATTTTTCAAAAATAGTTGGTTTCCCTAATCCACTGCCTAATAGAGATGAATGTGAAAGTAGCCTTCCTAAATTTTGAGGAGAAGAGTGGGAGGAACCAACTGAACACTTGCTAGATTTTTATGATTTTATTCATCAACTTCATATTGTACATGAGGATCTTCATATTAAGCTGTTCAGGTATTCATTAGAGGGAATTTCTTGCGATTGCTATAGATCTCTCTCAGTTGCAAGCATCAGCTCTTTGACATGATTTCATGCAGCTTTCAATTCCTTTTGTAAAGAACATTTTCTAGTTGAACGTCTTTTTGATGGATGTTGCAATGATTTTTCTTTGCTCCACAAAGATTCTTCTAGTCATGAAAGCCCAATTTGTGATGAAGCATTTATTGTAGAAGAAAACATTTACCATGAAGATCATGAGGTGTTGAATGATATTCATTATGATAGAAATAAAACAGAAACATCTGACATCATATCAGATGTATCTGTTGTTTTAAATATTCATGAAGATCAACATCTCTCTTTTGAATATTCTGATGACAAAGAGCAAGTGTATTCTGCAGTAGATATTTCTCTTGACTGTGAAGATAATATAGATGATAAGCTAGTTAAAAGAACTAGGGAAGATTTCTCTCTGTTTTTTCCTAGATTTTCAGATTTGAAGGCAGATGTTGTTTTCTGCTCTTATGGAGAAAATGCAGAGGATATTCCTGTCCTTGAAGAAGATTTTTTGGGCAGCCCTTCTTATGATGAAGAAGTTGTTTCAAATGATGACCAAAAACAACCAATTTTTGATGAATATCTCAATGAAGATGACGAAGAGCAGAGTTTTTTCATGGCTTCTTTGGAAACTCATAGCATGGTTCCTGTATATGATGATTATGAATCTGATCCTTGGGAGGGTCATGAAGGAGAAAAGGAAGAGCTAAATGTGCAACTTATCTCCTATCCAACACTTTTAAATGAGAAAATATCACCTGGGATGAGCCAACCTGCATCAATCCCTTATCTACCTATACACTCTGAGAACACCAAACAATAGGTGAGCAATAATCAAGTAAAGGAGGTAATTTCTTACCAGTTTAGCGTGCCTTATTACAAATGTTATGACCCTGTGGAGTTATATATGGAGTTGAGTTTTCCAAAAGAATTGGAGCCTGCAAAATTATTCATCTTATCATCATTTGGGGGTATTGTCAGTGTTCCAAAACATGTTTTCATTCTCCTTTCATAATTCCCTTACCTTTCGTGGACCATTTGTAGTGAAAAGAAGAATTATATTACAAAACAGTCTGGGTGGCTATGGTGGAAGTTTTCTTTCACCTAACACATTGTAAAAAGTCAGTTAGTCTAGGATTGTACATAAATAAGCTCCTTCTAGAGCATGTGTGTTTGTTTTATTTTTGTAAGTAGAGTAGTGTACATGTCAGCATGTTGCCTTCAAAAAATGTATATGAGCTTGAATCCACAACCCAACAGCTAAGGCACTGGAACTACACATTCTTGGAAGCTCACAGGGGGCATGCCATCTCCTGTGGAGCCAATGTTATCACATGAGGTTGTCAAGGGTCGTATGTGATTGTTGTTAATACCTATGTCTGTACCCTCGTGTCATCTCTCTCTCTCTTTCTTTTCCCCACTGCCAAGTCCTAGGATCTTTCCCTTTGACTGATAAAGTCGTTTTCCCCCTTTGTTGATGACCTGGTTTCCCTTGGTGTCTTTCTCGACCAAGTCCTAGCCGGAAGATTTTCTTTTTTTCTCGAATAAGGACGAGCACTCATCATCATTTTTGTCTCGAATTACTGGTCATTTTGTTGCATGAGCCCACACAAGTCATCCAAGTCCTTATTTACACAGGAAGCAACCATGGGCACAAGGCACAACACTCAAAGTGGTCTATTGCAGGCTCGAAGCAAGCAAGTAGACATGCTCAATTTTCAATGACGGAGATCCCATGAATATATCAGATCAGTGGCTCTTAGGAGATTAGGATTTCAAAGTAGCACAAGGATTAATGACTAGACAGAGGAGTCGAAGTCCCGAAGTGAATCTGAGTGATTGAAGGTTGAGGACATGTGGAGGCAGATCCCTCACTTCGGAAGATTTACTTCGGGGGATTGTAAGAGTTGTGCATTGAAAATTCCCGAAGAGCCAATGCTTGAACTCTTGAAATAGATCTCAACCATCCAAATCAAGAGGACATGCATCACCATATCTCATACTTCAAAAATTTGGCACTTAGAAGGATTGTACGAGCTATGTACTGAAACAGCCTGAAGCCTGAACTCCTGAATTAATTGTGAGCCATTGATCTTCACAGCAGGAAGCAGGGTCCATCCAAGAGCGGTGTGTGACAACAAAAGTGGGGCTTTCCTAGATCATAGATCACGATTAGATCAACGACTCTCATGTATTCGACATGTCAAAATTGTGCAAGGATTAGTGGTTAGGCAGAAGCCCCGGAGTTGCAGATCAAGCGCCACGCGTCCTTCTCCATCGAAAGATCAATATTTACTTCGGGAATCCAGACTTCGGGAGTTTTAGCTCCTCCCCTCTCGCTTTCATCTGGAACGTTTTCTCCCGAAGTTCGCAGATCACTACCATGTGTCCATCCAAATCTAACGGTGGTAGTTTTCTTCAGAACTCCGAGCTTTGGGAGTTTCATCTTCCTCGCTCTTGTTTTCATCCAAAATATTTTCTCCTGGAGTTAACGGATCCTTGCCGCGTATCCTCCAATATCGACGGTTGTCCTTCACTTCGGATCTCCAACTCTACATGCATACCACCCCCGAGCTCTGAAGTGCCAAAGTACATGGCAGTCATCAGTTCAGATATGTGGCGCTCTCGTTAGTCATGACACCTGGCATTCATCTGGTGATGACACGTGGCACTCATTCTAGACACCTTGGGGCATATCATCCACTTGTTTCCAAGTAACACATGTCACCTCTCTTTTCTTGACACGTCAACTTAGTGACGCCAGGCCACCACGTTAGATCATCCTTCGGGAAGTGTTCTTGTTTAGCGCCAAAATTAGTGCTATCTCCAAGCACGGTTAAAATGATCCTAAAATTGGCAGGTGGATAAGCTTTAGTAGTGGCGTTAAATTCAACAGGAGTGCCCAAATCGCAGATCGCAATCAAATCAATGACCACGTTTCATTGCGGGGACGCAACATGCTCGAATGATAAAATTCTTGAGCGGTCCCACAATTGAAACCGTGGTATAGTAAAAGAGCTATGTGGCACAAGGTAGTGAATTGTGGGCTCAAAAGCGGTTCGAATCCAAACCGCCTTTAATGTCCCCATAATCATGTGCTTATATAGCATCTAATCCAAGAGCAAGATGTGGACGCCCCCTAGGCATTAAGCCTCGTTGTGATCCCGAGAGAAATTATTTAATGAAAAAGGAGTGGTGGTTGAAACCTCGACTCACTCCATAAATAGAAGGAATGGAAGGTCTGGTCATGGAGACAAAACTGTTAGCCCGAGGTACCCCTATGGACAGTTTTTGCTTCAGGCCCATGCTGATCTCAGCTCGTGTCTGACAGAAGGATGCATACAAATTCTGACAGAAGATGGAGTATACAAAAGGCTTTGAATGGAATGGCTAGATCACAATCCTGGTAGTTGTGGACTGATCTGAGTATAAATAGATCAATTCAAGATTTTGTTAAGGTCATCAACTGGTTGAGCTGAGCTCCCTACTGTGTAATTTTGATGCGAGAATTGTTCTCTAGTTATGTATCAAATTTGAGACTTTCACATTAATAGAAGTCATCTTATTTTATCTCTTTGTTTAAACTGTGCTGAAACAATCGGGCATGGAGGAGCCAGTCGAGGGTTGTGGTTCTATTGTAATGTAGGTTTGATTACAGTAGTGATGTGACTAGTTTTAGTCAGCTTCCTTGTTACCTTATTTCCCCTTATGCTGAAAGGCTCGGGCATGGAGAATCCAGTTGAGTTGAAGTAGTTGCATGATAATGTAGGTTTGATTGTGATGTTGTTGTGACATATTTCAGTGTTTGAAGCTCGAGTTCAAGAGTGCTCTTGTGCTTGAGTTTTTCTTCACCAAGATGCTTGAAACCCGGTTGCCTATAATAGTCTTGTTTACCTCTCTCACTAAGTCTTCCTTCTACTCACACTTAAACTCAAATCACTGACTGAAGTTAATGAGTACCTCACTTCCCTATGCATTGCTTGTCCAGTTTCTATGATTAAAATCATTCTTGTACTGAGTTTTTGTCCATTTGACCTCCATGCATAAAACCAACATCCACCAAAAATTCTGATGGGTACTGGGCTTATCCTCTTGCAATATGAGGGTGAATCTCAGTGCTAACATAAAGTATTTGTGAACTCTGACAGAGTTTGGCCCCTCTCTTGGCATAGGGTGGTCCATCTCGTGTATTGGCTAATCATAACTTCCAACGAGGTAATATTATTCCTTTAGGGAATCAACAAAAGCCACCCAAGTGGGTCATGGCCCAAAACGTATAGACTTGTCCTCGACATGTTTCTCATAGTATGTCTCCCACCAATCTCTGACATGGGGAAGGGCCTTAAGGAGCATGAAGGTGATCCAGGAAGGCCTAAAAATCAAATTTCTCAGAATCTGACGAAACCAACGCCATTGTGTCGGGTTCGTCGCTTTGATTCCGGCCATATAATTTTTTCTACAAATGGACACCATATGAAAAGTTTATCACATTTTGATCGATTTCCCAAACAAACAAAAATTCAAACTAGTCAAAGTCAACAGGACGTACTACTGACGTCAACAATACGACAAGTGATGTCAGTATTATGTCACGATGACATCAGGACACATGGCAACATGAGGAGGTGACACATGTCCCTCAGTTTTGGCAATTTCGGGCTGAGTTGGACGAGTACGGAAATGACATGTGGCATTGTATGGACGTGACATGTGACAGTCCGTACGTGACGTGACCCAATGACAATATGCCATGTGGCAGTATGGATGATAGGAGGATATACAGATGTCGACGTGGCAGTGTGACTGCGTAGTATGGATGCTGATGTGGCAGTTGATTGGGCAGGTCACTTGGCAGTGCAAATGTTGACATGGCACGACACATGGTTGTATGGCAGTGACATGGCAACTGACTATGCATGCTGACTAGGTTGTTGACTGTACCATACGATCCAATCATTGGGTGACATGTGGCCCAATCAGAGGGCACCACGTGGCACTCTGGACTTTTTTAGACCAAAAATTTTGTTGATACTCTGAGGGATTCGAACCCTTAACCTCTGGAAGTAGCCATGTCTTCGTGAAAGGGGGTAGATCGATCGAGCTCTGTTGTGACTTGTTAAGCCATATGGCGGGTTTTTGTTTTAAATTGTAGTTAGCGTGGGGCTAGGGCTAAGCCTCGGTCAGTGGGGGCCAATGCGAGGACACATGGCGCCCCACGTGACCAGAGCTATATACCATGAGCTAAGGTGGGGGCGCGAGAGGCCTAGCCACAAGCCACATGGCCATGCATACGACCAGGGAACCAAGAGAAAGGGGTGCAGATAGATGTTTATCCTAGAGCTCGGCCATATGGAAGTGACCATATGACCAGGGGCCCAGGAGAAAGGGGTTGTGCCCAAAATGTGCTGAAATTTGGGTTTTAAACTTTATATTATGATTTTTAATGATTTTTTATGCTGATTTTGGGAGATTTTTCCCATTTTTGGGGGATCTGAAGCCCGATTTAAGGCCAGATCTTGGGAGGAAGTTGGGATAGGATCACCAAATCAAATCCTATATAAATCAGAGGTTTTTGATAGACAAAGAGGTTCAAAATTGCAGAATGATGATGAGTTTACGAAGCTTGAAGCCATTTTGATGCACACAAGGCATTGAGGAAGCAAGTTTTGGAGGCCAATTCCAGGAACTATGATCAACCTTTTTCAGTGCCGTCAGTTGTGTTGGATTGTTTAGGTCGAGAAGAACACAACCAGACCAGTTTGTAATCCTTTTGATACATTTCTGATGTACTTTTCAAGAATTGAAGAGAAATAAGAAATCCTCACCTACTGAGAGACATAGACAATCTTTTTGAACTCTATTAACAACCTTGCTATTATGGTTTGATGTTCTTTATGCTTATGTTCTGGTCTGCATTTGTTTATGATGGCTGCTATATTCTCTCATTAAGTTCTTCTTCTTTCCTTAATTCCTAAATGGTAATTGAACACATGCTTAAAACTTAACCAAGTCTTTAATATCATTTTCAAATCAGAAGGTGATCTTTTCACTATTGGAAAAATTGTGGACAAAGAAATAACCCTCTAGCATATTTAACCATTTTTCCAAAGTGTCGACATCTATCTAGCCTTCAAATAAATGAATATCAAAGTTAACTTGTACCTTGAAGGACTTCACACCTCTGAAGTGAGTGATGATTGAAGGTGCCTGTGTTTTTTCTAGTAGTCATTGAAGGATCTAGGATAAACTATCCATCAACTCGTTCCTTTGTCGCACTAGGGATTCCTCGAGAAATAGTTTGAAAGTACTCTTGTTGCTTTGTCCCTCTTTTCTTCCTCCATTGAAGGTCACTTGGGTGTGCGAGAGAGGTTGTCCTCAAGAGATACAATCTTGAGACCCAACTCTCTATACCCTAAACTCATCGGGGGACATGCACTGAGGACGACAAGGATAAGACCACTCTAATACCACCGATCTAGATTATTTAAGGAAAAATATGAAGGGAGAGATATAATGAAGATATAACAAATAACTACATAGAGATATGGCAATGAACACAATAATACAGTAATGCTCAGATTCTATTAATGACTGTTTGAAATACAAAATACTGTAAAATGCAAAAGCACACAAGCTAGTTAGAATGGTGTTATCTTATCTATGAGAAGAGATGCATCAACTATGCTCATTCACAATAAGCTCATTACAATGAATCTCTAAAGGCCTTTTTAACATAAAGAATAAATGAGAAAACCATAAACATCCAAAATCCTAACCCTAGGAGATGAAGTGCCAAAAGTCATGTGGGCCCCGATGGGGTAAGTTGGTAGATCAACTTCTCGGGGTCATAACTTTTGCATATAATCTCGATTTTAGGCACACGATAGCTCATTGGAAAGAAATATCCGAGGAATAAACATGTTTCCATCACACTTTGGCTGCATCTTATTGAAGCCTATAGTGTGACTGTGCCATTCCCCAAAAATGTTGTTTAGGGCCTCAAAATGGCCCCGAAAGTTTAGGACCCAAAAAACTAGGAAAAAACTGCCAAAATGGAAATTGGTCTTTGAGCCATTGGAATAGGTGGGTGGCCATTGATATCCACCTAGATCAAGGGAAGGTAAATCAAGTGGTTGATGCACTCATCAAGAGAGCTCATGAAATGCATATTGCATCCATCAACATGTACATGACTAATATGAAAGATAAAATTATTGTAGTAACAAATTGATATCATCACTATCTAAAAATAAAAGAAACATCATAACAAGGTAATTTACAACAAATTTTTGATTAATATGAGATGAAAGAATATGGAATTATCATGTACAAAGGCAAAGTATATGTGTTGAATTCCAATGTGCTGAAAAATGCGGTGCTGAGGGAAATGCAGAATGTGCCATATGTTGGGAACCTAGGATATCAAAAAACTATTGCAGTTGTAAGAAGCCAATATTTTTGGCCCGTAATGAAGAAAGAAGTGGCTAATTATATAGCCAAATGTCTAGAGTGCCAAAAAGTGAATACTGAGCATAGACATCCAATGTGGTTGTTATAACCATTGCCAATTCCAAAATGGAAGTGGGAAGTAGTTACAGTTGATTTTATTACTAAGCTTCCCAAAAGATTGAAGCACCATGATTCCATCATGGTGGTGGTGGATAAATTAAATAAGGAAACACAGTTTATTCCTATGTAATACTACACACAAGGCAACATATATTGCATAAATCTACATGAAGGGAGTTGTCAGGTTACATGGGATGCCTAATGTAATAGTTTGATACAGATATCCAAAATTCATATCCAATTTTTGGAAAGGTTTGTTCAAAATCTTTGGGACAAATCTAAATCTTAGTACAACGTATCACCAATAGTCAAATGGGAAAACAAAGAGGACTAATAGAATAATTGAGGACATTCTCAAAATGTATGTGATGGATCAACCATCAAAGTGGGAAGACTACATTCACTTAGTTGAATTCACTTACAATAATGGGTATCAAGCCTCATTAAAAATGAGTTCGTTTGAATCATTGTATGGAAGGAAGTGTAACACACCAATGATTTGGGATAATCCAGTAGACAAATAGGTTGTTGGGCTAGTTTTGTAGAAGGAAATGGAAGAGCATATGGAAAAGATCAAGAAGAATTTAAAGGCTGCCTAGGATAGGTAGAAAAGTTATGTATACAAGAATAGAGTTTTTAGAGATTTCAAAGTGGGAAAACATGTGTTTTTAAAAGTGAAATCAAAGAGAAATTCACCAAGATTAGGAATTTTCCAAAAGTTGAAAAAAAGATATCGTGGAAATTTTGAAACCCTAGAAAAGATAGTGCTAGTTGCATACATGCTAACATTGCCTGCATCCATGAGAGTGCATAATGTTTTTAATGTATCATTATTAAAGAAATGTGTTCCTAACCCTAACCACATAATTTATTTGAATGTGATCCAGGTGGAACATGAAGGGGATTTCCGAGTGGAACCATTACACATCATGGATTGGAAAATAAAATTGCCCATGAACAAGGCCATAGTGATGGTAAAGGTTCAATGGACCTACTATGGTCCTAAATATGCTACATGGGAGCATGAAGAAAACATGCAGGAAGAATACCCATAATGTTTTGTCAATTTTGAAAGAAAAATAATGCAAGACTCCATTTTGAGCAGGTAGAGTTTTGGAACCACATCTCAGAGTCCTAGCCAACATATGATGGGGGCCCTGAAAAATAAATGACACATCCTGATGAATTGAGAATAATGAAGGGGGTACATTCCTTGGGTCAGCGGGTTGAGAGGAATATGAGATTTTTGTTGGAATTGTTGTTGGAGTTGTAAAGTTGCAATTTTTTTTTTCTTAAAGTATTGTGATGTAAAATTGTATATGTATATTGACATAGTGTGCATCAAGGATGACGCATAATTGTAGGGGAGGGAGAATGTAACTTCCCAGATATAGTCCCCAATTTGATTAATGCTTAATGTAGATATAATGTGTGTCTATGGCCAAACGATGTATATGCGAAATGTATTTTTAAGTTTTAATAAAAAAAAGTGATGCCAATTGCTGGGGGATATGGATAGAGATGGTGGATGAATTAATCCACAAGAGAGGGGATGCTCTAGGAGAATGTCTTAGAGAAGGATCCAAGGGGAAATTACCCATGTATGTTAATTCCACCCACGTTCTTGAATTTTATTATCATTATTTATTAAACTCTATCTGCTAATTGAGTGTCCCCAAAGCCAATCATTGAATACATGCAAGAGGGTGGGTGTGAGAAGTCACATCTCATAGTTATTGGGAGCATAGGGGATGAGTAAAATCAGCTTGGGGAAGTGTGTGAGTCAAGAAAGTAAGCCAAATGAGAGGAAATTATTATGGGAAGTTACAACCATTTTAGAGAGTCAAGTTTTTGGCATGAAAAACAAGTAGAGAGCATAAAAGAGAGCTTGGAGTTGGAGAAACCATGGAGGGTGAATTTTGGAGCATGCTAGAACGTTTCTGGAGAGTATTTTGGAGCACAATATTGAAGAGATGGGTTGTCAGGCCTGAAGAGTGAATTATTGTGCGAGTTTCACTATAACAACACATGTTTGTTGTTGTTTGCTGTTAGTTTTCCTAGCAGTGATTTCCTAGAGTTTCCAACAAAAAAATTCTTGGTTACCTATGTTAGAGAGACCTTGATAAATGAATGGTACACCCGAGGGATTGAGATTATTTAAGGGTACATTCATTGGGTTGGTTGTTAGAAAACCAGGATCACTAAGAAATAAAATAAAAACAAATGCGCAAATAAAACAAAGAAGATACATACAACAATAGAGACACATATATACGTGGTTCACCTAGTGTGGGCTATGCCAACCAGATAAATTTCCAGGTCCTTCCTTTTTATTATCTAGCAAAATGAAGGGATATAACCTTCAACACGCTCATTTTAACTTCCTCTTCTTTCTCTCTCAGAATATAATATTTGCAATGATATATAGCCACAATACAATTCCCTCATAAAAGAGGGTTGCCTTCAAGGGAAAAAAACCCTAACATAACTTCTACTGTCAGATCTACAAACTTATAATGAACGGTCCATATTTACTATAAAATTACAATATACATTTACAAGGCAATATTTCCTTTGGGGGCTTATCCCCCGAACCCCCACCGGGGGCCGACTTGCCCCCGAACCCCACAAGGGGGGAAAGCCCCCCCTGCAACTCCCTCGCGTGGAGGAGTGTACATTATTCTAGGGTGTACAATCTTCATGGGGTATAAACATGACTGAAAACAAATACCTATGAATAAGGAATATAACCAGGCTCCACAACCAACATTGGTAAGGTCTAGACAAAGAGAGTTGGTGGAAAATCATGATAGCTATAGGAGAATACTAGTAGGTTGTGGGATTTCTGAGCTGTGAGTGGACAATGAGAGACCACTCTCTTTTGTGGATTGTGATGTAGGAGAATTTCCCATCAGAAATTAGTCATTTTGAGAAGACCTAGGAGGCTATTAGAGTTTACTAAAGAGAGTGAGTTCCCTTAATTAAATTAATGTATTTTCCTAAGTTTGTATGATTCTAGAAGGATATGGTTTGTTTTTCCTAATTGTCATGTAAATGGTTTATTTAAGAAATTAGTTGGGTTAGGTGGATTTTCTTAAGTATGTAGGATTCGATCAAATTGATCATCATCAATTATAGAGAGATGAAATGCTATTGTTGTAGTTAATTAGCAGCTTATATGATTTTAGAGAGAAATTGGGATTAAGTTTCAAATTTGTGGAATGCAAATAGGATCTGGAAGTTTATATTGATTCTCTATATTGTAAAGCTACGAGTATGTAGAGTGGGTGTGGCCAGGGCCAAAATAGTGTGTCCAATTGAGAAGAAATCTATTCAAAGAGACTGTGGCTAATTGGATAGAAATCTAGCCAAGGAGAGAGTATGCCCAAATAGAGAGAAATTTGTCCAACAAGGGAGAGATATTTTCTGAAATTATGTACAATGATCAAATCAATGAAATCATTGTGATTGTGTGTGCATTTCTCTGTTGATGTGTGTGGATGTTGAATAAGTGTGAATGGGAAACTATGTTTCTAAGTGAACCTGTGTTAAACTTGTGCAAAGCAAGGAGGAGAAAATAAAATTTCAAACCTAAAGAGGAATGAGATCGATGAAAAAAGTTCCTATGAACTTCGTTGAAGTGTGAAAGAATGAGGAAGTCATATAAGAATGAAATCTAGAGAAACAATATTGGTGATATCAACAACTAGTTCTAATCGAGGATTTTAGAATTGCAGTGAAAGCAGGATCTAATCCCAACCCTTGATCACTGGTGGACCGATGATTGAGATTTACTGACAGGATTGAAATCATAGAAAATTACAAAACCAAAGGCTATAACTTTAGCAATCAATGGTGGCGATATTATTATAGTGGTCGAGATCAACAGTTTGAGAAGGGGTGCGTGGCGCCTTCCTATTGGAGTTCCATATCGGCTCAGACAATTCTTTTGTATTTATTTTGGAAAACATTATATATCCTATCATGGTTCCATAGCAGGTTTCCATATCGAACCTTGTGATATTGGTAAAGTGTTACATGGTTTATATCTCAGATACCCGGTACTCTAATTTTGTGTTTTTGTGGCATGGTTCCATATCTGACCTCACCAATATTTGTTAAGTGTTGAATATGTTGTGTTTAGGTATTGCAATACAATGATATTATGGTATCATGGTTCCACAATGAGGTTCCATATTGGCCCCAACTATATCACTAAATGTTATATGTGTATTGTATGTGACACACCGATAGGCGATATAGAAATACTAGATATTGTTAGCGCTTGGTTTCGACTTGTGGTTTTATGGAGTTTAGCACCTGAATTTGGTTTAGTGCCCAGGTTTTCAATACTTGGTTCTGTACGTGGATCACTTAGCCCTTGGTGTTAAGTTTGAGATGGACTAGTGTCAGGTTAAGATTTGATATTAAGAAAGGATTAAGAGCTCAAAGAAGTGATTAAACATGATGTTAGGGGTATTAAAGTAGATTCTATGTGCATCAATTGAAAAAGGCGTAAATTATTTGGAACATGAAGGATTTATGTGTTAAATGGATTCCACCCACAATAAGTGATATTTGTTTGAAGTACAAGGGAATTTGAATTACATAGAAGCAGGTTATAAACGACTAGTAAAGGTGATTCAGCATGACCTAACTCCATCAAGTGGTATCAAAGCACAACAATGCTCTTTGGAAAGAGGAAACTAGAATTGAAAGGAATATCCAGGTAAATTATGTGTTTGTACTTTGCAGCTAAACTTTGGAAAAAGTATTTGAGATAAATATTGTAGGAGAGGAAGGAAAAATTCCAAAGAAGAGATGGGTAAGAAAAGTGAATTCACATAAGAAAGGGAAAGTCTGCAAATTAGAAATTGTAAAAGGAAGTTTGTGAATATTAATAGCAATGTACAAAGGATATAGGTTATGTGAAATTTGGAGGTAAGGTATGTGTTTTGCATTAAAATGATGAAAATTCACATATTTATTGAAAGGAAGACTTCCATGTGTTGGAGTAAAGGGACAAAGTTTAGCAGAGGAACTTTGAAGTTGTAGATTAGAGGCCATTCTAGAAAAGGAGAAAAGTTGGATATAAATGTTTGGAGGACAAGATCTTGGAGCATATCTTGTAGGTAATGAATGCCATATTTTGTAATAACTATGGTAAAGAAATATTTGTGTTTACAGATAAAAAACGAAGAAAGACATTGTGGCAAAACCCTTACAGCTAGTAAAGTTGTGATAGAAGAAGGAGAACAATGGAAGTTCTCAAGGGAAAGAGTGAAGAAGTGATCCAGGTGGATATTGGTGGCCACCCGCCTATTCCACTAACACCCCCACCTTTATTTCTTTTAGTTTTTCAGTTTCCTTAATTGTAGCACAATTTACTATTTTTGGCAGTTTTTCGGGTCCTGAACTTTCAGAGCCGTTTTGAGGCCCTAAACGACATTTTTTTGGGCATCTACCGATCAAAAATTTTTATACCATCATGATATTTTCTGCCAAAATTGTATTCTTCGGATAGATATTTCTAACTATGTATCATATGGGTCAAACAGAGATAGTATGCCAAAGTTACGACCCCGAGAAATTGATGTACCAATTTACCCCGACGAGGCCCATATTCTGGCATTTCATCTCCTAGGGTTAGGTTTTTTGGATGTTTAGGGTTTCCATTATTTCTGAATAATGGATAGGCCTTCGAGCCTCATTGTAACACAGAGTTCAGAGGCATGTAGCCTCCACATCTCTTCTCAGAGATAAGCTACTAGTGCCCTAGCTAGTTTATTTATATTTTGTCTGTAAACAAATTTAAGTTCTTTGATATTAATGGAATGAAGTGTTATTTCTATAGCATCTTTGTATTCATGGTTATTTTGGTATTCCATTGCGGTACCTCATAAATCCGTGTCAGTGGTATTAAAGTGGTCTGTTCTTTCTCGATCCTTCTTTGCATGTCCCTAATGAGGTCGGGGTATAAGGAGTTAGGACTTGATTTGGTTGAACCTTTGCAAGATCAGCCTCGCAAACCCCGATGGCTGCCCATGGGGGACAAAAATAAAGACGAGGGAGCAGGACATCCTTTCAAAATATTGCGCGAGGAATCCCTTGAAAAACAAAGGAACACAATGATGGATAACTTCACCCAGATCATTCAACAATTTCCCATTGGCGGCGCATCTGCATCCAACAACGAATCTGGAGGCGAAACCCCTGTTAAGGTACAAGTAAACTTTAACATTCCCATATTTGATGGTCAAATAGATGTAGATGCCGTAGATAAATGGTTGAATCTATTAGAAGGATATTTATCGGTTCATGACTTTTTCGACTGGGAGAATATTATTTTTTCACTGCTCAAAGATGCCCCCCATGCCAAGGACTGGTGGGAAACCTATTGTGAGAAAAAGGACAAGGACGAACCTGCCCTGTTCTCCGCTGTACCAACTTGGAATTCTTTTTGAGATTCCATCAAGGAACAATATTATCCCATGGGGAGCTATGAGGACAAGTACATACAATGGAGTATGCTGCGACAACAAAGGGATCAAGATGTGCATGAGTTGATGAATCTATTCCATACCCTGCGCATAAATTTGGGTATTAAATATTGAGAGAAACATTTGGTGTTGAAGTACCGCAGTTGTCTACACAGGTACATTTAGGAGTAAATGGAGTTCCTCGACATCTCCTCACTTGGTATGACATACCGGTATGCTGCCAAGATTGAGTAGAAATTCAAACAAAAGAAGCGAGACTTTGGATCTACGAATCAACAGCAAGCAAAATGTGCCCCCAAACTGCAGACCAAAGGAAAAATACAAGGCATGGAGGCTCAAGAAAACCTGCTAAAGCCGCAAGCAAAAAACAACATCGCGAAGCCGAATAAGGACACATGAAAGTGGTGTGAGTTCCATAAGAGATCCACTCACAACACAAGTGAGTGTTGGGACAAACAATCATTGGTGGTTGAGATGAGGGCTTCTGAATCAGATGCATGCTCTGACATTGAATCCGAACTTGAGAAGGGGAATGACAGAGGGAAGCAGATTATCAATGTGGATCCCAACGCCACCTTTTCCACCACGATGATCCAAAAGGGAGAACCAGAAGATCTAGAGGAGGAGGAGCGTCTCTTCCACTCCCAGATGTGGGTAAAGGGTTCCTCACTACAGTTCATCATTGACAGAGGGAGCCAAAATAACCTCATTTCAGTAGAGGTCGTGAATTTATTGGGCTTGCTGACCACAAAACACCCA
>ML808937.1:245571-268034 GCA_009831015.1 Picea engelmannii | reverse complement strand
TTTTTTGGCTCTGAATCATATTCTAAGTCATCATTTGACCCTGGGGCTTTCATCTCATCCAACAACGACCATTTGGAGAGATATTCATCAGTATTGTGCCAAGGGGTTTTGTGGAACTTGCACCATTTTCCAGTGTCCTTCTTCAACTTCCCATTACCCTTCTTTGTTGGTGTCTTGGGATGGTTATCCTAGGGTTGGAAATTATTTTTGTGTCCTTTGGCATGGGATTTAGGACCACCCTTACCATACTTTGGTTGTTGTGGATTTGTAGACACAAAATCTTGCTTGTTTTGCTGCTTGATTTTCTTCTCGATTTTGACAACATATCAATAAGAGACTCCTAATGACGAGATGTCCAAAAAATCCATTTCAATTTGGATGTAATTGTGTAGAGCCCCATTGTATTTTAGGATAATATGTCACTCGTAGTCTTTGATACCCAACTTGGTGTGTGAGGTATGGAAAGTGTTATCACATGAGGTTGTCAAGGGTTGTATGTGATTGTTGTTAATACCTATGTCTGTACCCTTGTGTCATCTCTCTCTCTCTCTCTCTCTCTCTCTCTCTCTCTTTTCCCCACCGCCAAGTCCTAGGATCCTTCCCTTTGACTGATAAATTCATTTTCCCCCTTTGTTGATGACCTGGTTTCCCTTGGTGCCTTTCTCGACCAAGTCCTGACCCGAATATTTTCTGTTTTTATCGAAGAAGGAAGAGAACTCATCATCATTTTTGTCTCGAATTACTGGTCATTTTGTTTCCTGAGCCCACATCAAGTCATCCAAGTCCTTATTTACATAGGAAGCAACCATGGGCACAAGGAACAACACTCAAAGCGGTCTATTGCGGGCTCGAAGAAATCAAGCAAACAGACATGATCGATTTTCAATGGCGGAGATTGCATGAATAGTTGAGATCAGCCGCTCTCGAGTGATCGAGATTTCAAAGTAGCGCAAGGATTAACGACTAGACAGAGGAGCCGAAGTCCTGAAGTAAATCTGAGCCATTGAAGGCTGAGGACACGTGGAGGAAGATCCCTCACTTCAGAATATTTACTTCAAAGGATTTTAAGAGTTGTGCGTTGAAAAGTCCCTAAGAGTCGAAGCTCGAACTCCCGAAATAAATCTCAGCCATCCAAATCAAGAGGACACGTGTCGCCAGATCTCACACTTTGGAAATTCAACACTTTGGAGGATTGTATGAGCTATGTACTGAAATGAACCGAAGCCCGAACTCTCGAAGTAATTTTGAGCTGTTGATCTTCGCAGCAGGAATAAAGGTCCATCCAAGAGTGGCACATGGAAACAAAAGTGGAGCTTTCCCAGATAGTAGATCACGATCATATCAACAGATTGTGTGTATTCGACATGTCAAAATTGCGCGAGGATTAGTGGTTAGGAAGAATCCCTAGAGTTGCAGATCAAGAGTCACGCGTCGTTCTCCATTGGATGACCAATATTTACTTCAAGAATCCAGACTCGGGAGTTTTAGCTCCTCCCCTCTCGCTTTCATTCAGATAATTTTCTCCCAAAGTCCATAGATCACTGCCGCGTGTCCATCCAAATCTAATGGTGGTATTTTGATTCAGAATTACGGGCTTTGGGAGTTTCAGCCTCCTCGCTCTCATTTTCATCCAATTTTTTTTCTCCCAGAGTTAATGGATCCCTGCTGCGTTTCCTCCAAGATCGACAGTCGACGTTCACTTCAGAGCTCCAACTCTACATGCATACCGCCCCTGAGCTATGAAGTGCCAAAGTACATGGCAGTCATCAATTTAGATATGTGGCACTCTTGTCATTCATGACACCTGACATTCATTTGGCAATGACATGTGGCACTCATTCCAAACATCTTGGGGCATATCATTTTCTTGTTTCCAAATGACACATGTCACCTCTCTTTTCATGACACATCAACGTAGTGACGTTAGGACACCATGTCAGATCATCCTCCAGGAAGTGTTCTTGTTCAACCATCTCCCAACACAGTTATAATGATCCTAAAATCGACAAGCGGATAAGCTTTAGCGGTGGAGCTAAATTCAACAAGAGTTCCCAGATCGTAGATCGCGACCAGATCAATGACCACGTTTCATTGCAGGGACGCAACATGCTCGAACGATAAAATTTTTGAGCGGTACCGCAATTGAAACCGTGGTATAGTAAAAGAGATACGTGGTGGAAGGTGGTGAATTGCGGGCTCAAAAGCGGTGTGAATCCAAACCACCTTTAACAACCTCGCAATCACGTGCTTATATAGCATCTAATCCAAGAGAAACGCGTGGCCGCCCCCTAGGCATTTAAGCCTCATTGTGATCCTGAGAGAAAGCAGTTAATGAAAAAGGAGTGGTGGTTGAAACCTCGACTCACTCCATAAATAGAAGGAATGAAAGGTTTGGTCGTGGAGACAAAACTGTCAGCCCGAGGTACCCCTATGGACGGTTTTTCCTGCAGGCCCATGCTGATCTGAGATCACGTCTGATAGAAGGATGCACGCACAGTTTGAAAGAAGAAGGTGCAGATGAAATGATTTGAATAGAATGGCCATATCACACTCCTAGTAGTTGTGGAATGATGTGAGTATAAATAGATCAATTCAATATTTTTTTAAGGTCATCAACTGGTTGAGTCAAGCTCCCTACTGTGTAATTTTGATGCCATAATGGTTCTCTAGTTATGTATCAAATTTGAGACTTTAGCATTAGTAGAAGTCAAATTCTTTGATATCTTTGTTTAAACTGTGCTGAAACACTCGAGCATGAAGGATCCAATCGAGGGTTGTGGTTCTATTGTAATGTAGGTTTGATTATAGTAGTGTTGTGACTAGTTTTAGTCAGCTTCCTTGTTACCTTATTTCCCCTTATGATGAAAGGCTCGGGCATGGAGGATCCAGTCGAGTTGTTGTAGTTGCATGATAATGTAGGTTTGATTATTATGCTGTCGTGACATATTTCAGTGTCTAAAGCTTGAGTTCAAGAGTGCTCTTGAGCCTGATTTTTTCTTCACCAAGTTGCTTGAAAGAAGGATTCCTATAATAGTCTTGTTCACCTCTCTCAATAAGTCTTCCTTCTACTCACACTTAAACTTAAATCACTGACTGAATTTAATGAGGACCTCACTTCCCTGTGCATTGCTTGTCCAGTTTCTGTAATTAAAATCATTCTTGCACTGAGTTTTTGTCCATTTGAGCTCCACTAATAAAACCAACATCCACCAAAAATTCTGATGGGTACTGGGCTTATCCTCTTGCAATATGAGGGTGACTCTCAGTGGTAACATTCTTGGTGCCGTTTCCAGGGAATGAATTGAAGACATTTCCCTAGGATTGAATGACAAAGAAATTCTGATTCTGAAGGTGCATCATAAATCAATAACTTGAAGATTGCAACTTGCACATGACGATTCCAATGTTTCAGTTGTGGCTCCCAAAGGCAGACACACGAGGTCTACTCCACATAAACCTCTAGAAAACACCTGAAGCTGACCCAAAGAAGATTATCAAGAAATGAAATCTTTCTCAAGAAGGCTTTTAACTGTTGTTCCAACTTGAAAAGATCCCTGGGAAAAACGACATTGTAGAGATCCAATTTTAGATGGTGAACTAAAGCTGGACACATTATTCTGATTGCTCATATTTCACCATGGTGACACCACTAGTTTGAAATGGAAAAGATTTTATCTCATAGGTATGCCTTCTATGATTTTTCAAAAATAGTTGGTTTCCCTAATCCACTGCCTAATAGAGATGAATGTGAAAGTAGCCTTCCTAAATTTTGAGGAGAAGAGTGGGAGGAACCAACTGAACACTTGCTAGATTTTTATGATTTTATTCATCAACTTCATATTGTACATGAGGATCTTCATATTAAGCTGTTCAGGTATTCATTAGAGGGAATTTCTTGCGATTGCTATAGATCTCTCTCAGTTGCAAGCATCAGCTCTTTGACATGATTTCATGCAGCTTTCAATTCCTTTTGTAAAGAACATTTTCTAGTTGAACGTCTTTTTGATGGATGTTGCAATGATTTTTCTTTGCTCCACAAAGATTCTTCTAGTCATGAAAGCCCAATTTGTGATGAAGCATTTATTGTAGAAGAAAACATTTACCATGAAGATCATGAGGTGTTGAATGATATTCATTATGATAGAAATAAAACAGAAACATCTGACATCATATCAGATGTATCTGTTGTTTTAAATATTCATGAAGATCAACATCTCTCTTTTGAATATTCTGATGACAAAGAGCAAGTGTATTCTGCAGTAGATATTTCTCTTGACTGTGAAGATAATATAGATGATAAGCTAGTTAAAAGAACTAGGGAAGATTTCTCTCTGTTTTTTCCTAGATTTTCAGATTTGAAGGCAGATGTTGTTTTCTGCTCTTATGGAGAAAATGCAGAGGATATTCCTGTCCTTGAAGAAGATTTTTTGGGCAGCCCTTCTTATGATGAAGAAGTTGTTTCAAATGATGACCAAAAACAACCAATTTTTGATGAATATCTCAATGAAGATGACGAAGAGCAGAGTTTTTTCATGGCTTCTTTGGAAACTCATAGCATGGTTCCTGTATATGATGATTATGAATCTGATCCTTGGGAGGGTCATGAAGGAGAAAAGGAAGAGCTAAATGTGCAACTTATCTCCTATCCAACACTTTTAAATGAGAAAATATCACCTGGGATGAGCCAACCTGCATCAATCCCTTATCTACCTATACACTCTGAGAACACCAAACAATAGGTGAGCAATAATCAAGTAAAGGAGGTAATTTCTTACCAGTTTAGCGTGCCTTATTACAAATGTTATGACCCTGTGGAGTTATATATGGAGTTGAGTTTTCCAAAAGAATTGGAGCCTGCAAAATTATTCATCTTATCATCATTTGGGGGTATTGTCAGTGTTCCAAAACATGTTTTCATTCTCCTTTCATAATTCCCTTACCTTTCGTGGACCATTTGTAGTGAAAAGAAGAATTATATTACAAAACAGTCTGGGTGGCTATGGTGGAAGTTTTCTTTCACCTAACACATTGTAAAAAGTCAGTTAGTCTAGGATTGTACATAAATAAGCTCCTTCTAGAGCATGTGTGTTTGTTTTATTTTTGTAAGTAGAGTAGTGTACATGTCAGCATGTTGCCTTCAAAAAATGTATATGAGCTTGAATCCACAACCCAACAGCTAAGGCACTGGAACTACACATTCTTGGAAGCTCACAGGGGGCATGCCATCTCCTGTGGAGCCAATGTTATCACATGAGGTTGTCAAGGGTCGTATGTGATTGTTGTTAATACCTATGTCTGTACCCTCGTGTCATCTCTCTCTCTCTTTCTTTTCCCCACTGCCAAGTCCTAGGATCTTTCCCTTTGACTGATAAAGTCGTTTTCCCCCTTTGTTGATGACCTGGTTTCCCTTGGTGTCTTTCTCGACCAAGTCCTAGCCGGAAGATTTTCTTTTTTTCTCGAATAAGGACGAGCACTCATCATCATTTTTGTCTCGAATTACTGGTCATTTTGTTGCATGAGCCCACACAAGTCATCCAAGTCCTTATTTACACAGGAAGCAACCATGGGCACAAGGCACAACACTCAAAGTGGTCTATTGCAGGCTCGAAGCAAGCAAGTAGACATGCTCAATTTTCAATGACGGAGATCCCATGAATATATCAGATCAGTGGCTCTTAGGAGATTAGGATTTCAAAGTAGCACAAGGATTAATGACTAGACAGAGGAGTCGAAGTCCCGAAGTGAATCTGAGTGATTGAAGGTTGAGGACATGTGGAGGCAGATCCCTCACTTCGGAAGATTTACTTCGGGGGATTGTAAGAGTTGTGCATTGAAAATTCCCGAAGAGCCAATGCTTGAACTCTTGAAATAGATCTCAACCATCCAAATCAAGAGGACATGCATCACCATATCTCATACTTCAAAAATTTGGCACTTAGAAGGATTGTACGAGCTATGTACTGAAACAGCCTGAAGCCTGAACTCCTGAATTAATTGTGAGCCATTGATCTTCACAGCAGGAAGCAGGGTCCATCCAAGAGCGGTGTGTGACAACAAAAGTGGGGCTTTCCTAGATCATAGATCACGATTAGATCAACGACTCTCATGTATTCGACATGTCAAAATTGTGCAAGGATTAGTGGTTAGGCAGAAGCCCCGGAGTTGCAGATCAAGCGCCACGCGTCCTTCTCCATCGAAAGATCAATATTTACTTCGGGAATCCAGACTTCGGGAGTTTTAGCTCCTCCCCTCTCGCTTTCATCTGGAACGTTTTCTCCCGAAGTTCGCAGATCACTACCATGTGTCCATCCAAATCTAACGGTGGTAGTTTTCTTCAGAACTCCGAGCTTTGGGAGTTTCATCTTCCTCGCTCTTGTTTTCATCCAAAATATTTTCTCCTGGAGTTAACGGATCCTTGCCGCGTATCCTCCAATATCGACGGTTGTCCTTCACTTCGGATCTCCAACTCTACATGCATACCACCCCCGAGCTCTGAAGTGCCAAAGTACATGGCAGTCATCAGTTCAGATATGTGGCGCTCTCGTTAGTCATGACACCTGGCATTCATCTGGTGATGACACGTGGCACTCATTCTAGACACCTTGGGGCATATCATCCACTTGTTTCCAAGTAACACATGTCACCTCTCTTTTCTTGACACGTCAACTTAGTGACGCCAGGCCACCACGTTAGATCATCCTTCGGGAAGTGTTCTTGTTTAGCGCCAAAATTAGTGCTATCTCCAAGCACGGTTAAAATGATCCTAAAATTGGCAGGTGGATAAGCTTTAGTAGTGGCGTTAAATTCAACAGGAGTGCCCAAATCGCAGATCGCAATCAAATCAATGACCACGTTTCATTGCGGGGACGCAACATGCTCGAATGATAAAATTCTTGAGCGGTCCCACAATTGAAACCGTGGTATAGTAAAAGAGCTATGTGGCACAAGGTAGTGAATTGTGGGCTCAAAAGCGGTTCGAATCCAAACCGCCTTTAATGTCCCCATAATCATGTGCTTATATAGCATCTAATCCAAGAGCAAGATGTGGACGCCCCCTAGGCATTAAGCCTCGTTGTGATCCCGAGAGAAATTATTTAATGAAAAAGGAGTGGTGGTTGAAACCTCGACTCACTCCATAAATAGAAGGAATGGAAGGTCTGGTCATGGAGACAAAACTGTTAGCCCGAGGTACCCCTATGGACAGTTTTTGCTTCAGGCCCATGCTGATCTCAGCTCGTGTCTGACAGAAGGATGCATACAAATTCTGACAGAAGATGGAGTATACAAAAGGCTTTGAATGGAATGGCTAGATCACAATCCTGGTAGTTGTGGACTGATCTGAGTATAAATAGATCAATTCAAGATTTTGTTAAGGTCATCAACTGGTTGAGCTGAGCTCCCTACTGTGTAATTTTGATGCGAGAATTGTTCTCTAGTTATGTATCAAATTTGAGACTTTCACATTAATAGAAGTCATCTTATTTTATCTCTTTGTTTAAACTGTGCTGAAACAATCGGGCATGGAGGAGCCAGTCGAGGGTTGTGGTTCTATTGTAATGTAGGTTTGATTACAGTAGTGATGTGACTAGTTTTAGTCAGCTTCCTTGTTACCTTATTTCCCCTTATGCTGAAAGGCTCGGGCATGGAGAATCCAGTTGAGTTGAAGTAGTTGCATGATAATGTAGGTTTGATTGTGATGTTGTTGTGACATATTTCAGTGTTTGAAGCTCGAGTTCAAGAGTGCTCTTGTGCTTGAGTTTTTCTTCACCAAGATGCTTGAAACCCGGTTGCCTATAATAGTCTTGTTTACCTCTCTCACTAAGTCTTCCTTCTACTCACACTTAAACTCAAATCACTGACTGAAGTTAATGAGTACCTCACTTCCCTATGCATTGCTTGTCCAGTTTCTATGATTAAAATCATTCTTGTACTGAGTTTTTGTCCATTTGACCTCCATGCATAAAACCAACATCCACCAAAAATTCTGATGGGTACTGGGCTTATCCTCTTGCAATATGAGGGTGAATCTCAGTGCTAACATAAAGTATTTGTGAACTCTGACAGAGTTTGGCCCCTCTCTTGGCATAGGGTGGTCCATCTCGTGTATTGGCTAATCATAACTTCCAACGAGGTAATATTATTCCTTTAGGGAATCAACAAAAGCCACCCAAGTGGGTCATGGCCCAAAACGTATAGACTTGTCCTCGACATGTTTCTCATAGTATGTCTCCCACCAATCTCTGACATGGGGAAGGGCCTTAAGGAGCATGAAGGTGATCCAGGAAGGCCTAAAAATCAAATTTCTCAGAATCTGACGAAACCAACGCCATTGTGTCGGGTTCGTCGCTTTGATTCCGGCCATATAATTTTTTCTACAAATGGACACCATATGAAAAGTTTATCACATTTTGATCGATTTCCCAAACAAACAAAAATTCAAACTAGTCAAAGTCAACAGGACGTACTACTGACGTCAACAATACGACAAGTGATGTCAGTATTATGTCACGATGACATCAGGACACATGGCAACATGAGGAGGTGACACATGTCCCTCAGTTTTGGCAATTTCGGGCTGAGTTGGACGAGTACGGAAATGACATGTGGCATTGTATGGACGTGACATGTGACAGTCCGTACGTGACGTGACCCAATGACAATATGCCATGTGGCAGTATGGATGATAGGAGGATATACAGATGTCGACGTGGCAGTGTGACTGCGTAGTATGGATGCTGATGTGGCAGTTGATTGGGCAGGTCACTTGGCAGTGCAAATGTTGACATGGCACGACACATGGTTGTATGGCAGTGACATGGCAACTGACTATGCATGCTGACTAGGTTGTTGACTGTACCATACGATCCAATCATTGGGTGACATGTGGCCCAATCAGAGGGCACCACGTGGCACTCTGGACTTTTTTAGACCAAAAATTTTGTTGATACTCTGAGGGATTCGAACCCTTAACCTCTGGAAGTAGCCATGTCTTCGTGAAAGGGGGTAGATCGATCGAGCTCTGTTGTGACTTGTTAAGCCATATGGCGGGTTTTTGTTTTAAATTGTAGTTAGCGTGGGGCTAGGGCTAAGCCTCGGTCAGTGGGGGCCAATGCGAGGACACATGGCGCCCCACGTGACCAGAGCTATATACCATGAGCTAAGGTGGGGGCGCGAGAGGCCTAGCCACAAGCCACATGGCCATGCATACGACCAGGGAACCAAGAGAAAGGGGTGCAGATAGATGTTTATCCTAGAGCTCGGCCATATGGAAGTGACCATATGACCAGGGGCCCAGGAGAAAGGGGTTGTGCCCAAAATGTGCTGAAATTTGGGTTTTAAACTTTATATTATGATTTTTAATGATTTTTTATGCTGATTTTGGGAGATTTTTCCCATTTTTGGGGGATCTGAAGCCCGATTTAAGGCCAGATCTTGGGAGGAAGTTGGGATAGGATCACCAAATCAAATCCTATATAAATCAGAGGTTTTTGATAGACAAAGAGGTTCAAAATTGCAGAATGATGATGAGTTTACGAAGCTTGAAGCCATTTTGATGCACACAAGGCATTGAGGAAGCAAGTTTTGGAGGCCAATTCCAGGAACTATGATCAACCTTTTTCAGTGCCGTCAGTTGTGTTGGATTGTTTAGGTCGAGAAGAACACAACCAGACCAGTTTGTAATCCTTTTGATACATTTCTGATGTACTTTTCAAGAATTGAAGAGAAATAAGAAATCCTCACCTACTGAGAGACATAGACAATCTTTTTGAACTCTATTAACAACCTTGCTATTATGGTTTGATGTTCTTTATGCTTATGTTCTGGTCTGCATTTGTTTATGATGGCTGCTATATTCTCTCATTAAGTTCTTCTTCTTTCCTTAATTCCTAAATGGTAATTGAACACATGCTTAAAACTTAACCAAGTCTTTAATATCATTTTCAAATCAGAAGGTGATCTTTTCACTATTGGAAAAATTGTGGACAAAGAAATAACCCTCTAGCATATTTAACCATTTTTCCAAAGTGTCGACATCTATCTAGCCTTCAAATAAATGAATATCAAAGTTAACTTGTACCTTGAAGGACTTCACACCTCTGAAGTGAGTGATGATTGAAGGTGCCTGTGTTTTTTCTAGTAGTCATTGAAGGATCTAGGATAAACTATCCATCAACTCGTTCCTTTGTCGCACTAGGGATTCCTCGAGAAATAGTTTGAAAGTACTCTTGTTGCTTTGTCCCTCTTTTCTTCCTCCATTGAAGGTCACTTGGGTGTGCGAGAGAGGTTGTCCTCAAGAGATACAATCTTGAGACCCAACTCTCTATACCCTAAACTCATCGGGGGACATGCACTGAGGACGACAAGGATAAGACCACTCTAATACCACCGATCTAGATTATTTAAGGAAAAATATGAAGGGAGAGATATAATGAAGATATAACAAATAACTACATAGAGATATGGCAATGAACACAATAATACAGTAATGCTCAGATTCTATTAATGACTGTTTGAAATACAAAATACTGTAAAATGCAAAAGCACACAAGCTAGTTAGAATGGTGTTATCTTATCTATGAGAAGAGATGCATCAACTATGCTCATTCACAATAAGCTCATTACAATGAATCTCTAAAGGCCTTTTTAACATAAAGAATAAATGAGAAAACCATAAACATCCAAAATCCTAACCCTAGGAGATGAAGTGCCAAAAGTCATGTGGGCCCCGATGGGGTAAGTTGGTAGATCAACTTCTCGGGGTCATAACTTTTGCATATAATCTCGATTTTAGGCACACGATAGCTCATTGGAAAGAAATATCCGAGGAATAAACATGTTTCCATCACACTTTGGCTGCATCTTATTGAAGCCTATAGTGTGACTGTGCCATTCCCCAAAAATGTTGTTTAGGGCCTCAAAATGGCCCCGAAAGTTTAGGACCCAAAAAACTAGGAAAAAACTGCCAAAATGGAAATTGGTCTTTGAGCCATTGGAATAGGTGGGTGGCCATTGATATCCACCTAGATCAAGGGAAGGTAAATCAAGTGGTTGATGCACTCATCAAGAGAGCTCATGAAATGCATATTGCATCCATCAACATGTACATGACTAATATGAAAGATAAAATTATTGTAGTAACAAATTGATATCATCACTATCTAAAAATAAAAGAAACATCATAACAAGGTAATTTACAACAAATTTTTGATTAATATGAGATGAAAGAATATGGAATTATCATGTACAAAGGCAAAGTATATGTGTTGAATTCCAATGTGCTGAAAAATGCGGTGCTGAGGGAAATGCAGAATGTGCCATATGTTGGGAACCTAGGATATCAAAAAACTATTGCAGTTGTAAGAAGCCAATATTTTTGGCCCGTAATGAAGAAAGAAGTGGCTAATTATATAGCCAAATGTCTAGAGTGCCAAAAAGTGAATACTGAGCATAGACATCCAATGTGGTTGTTATAACCATTGCCAATTCCAAAATGGAAGTGGGAAGTAGTTACAGTTGATTTTATTACTAAGCTTCCCAAAAGATTGAAGCACCATGATTCCATCATGGTGGTGGTGGATAAATTAAATAAGGAAACACAGTTTATTCCTATGTAATACTACACACAAGGCAACATATATTGCATAAATCTACATGAAGGGAGTTGTCAGGTTACATGGGATGCCTAATGTAATAGTTTGATACAGATATCCAAAATTCATATCCAATTTTTGGAAAGGTTTGTTCAAAATCTTTGGGACAAATCTAAATCTTAGTACAACGTATCACCAATAGTCAAATGGGAAAACAAAGAGGACTAATAGAATAATTGAGGACATTCTCAAAATGTATGTGATGGATCAACCATCAAAGTGGGAAGACTACATTCACTTAGTTGAATTCACTTACAATAATGGGTATCAAGCCTCATTAAAAATGAGTTCGTTTGAATCATTGTATGGAAGGAAGTGTAACACACCAATGATTTGGGATAATCCAGTAGACAAATAGGTTGTTGGGCTAGTTTTGTAGAAGGAAATGGAAGAGCATATGGAAAAGATCAAGAAGAATTTAAAGGCTGCCTAGGATAGGTAGAAAAGTTATGTATACAAGAATAGAGTTTTTAGAGATTTCAAAGTGGGAAAACATGTGTTTTTAAAAGTGAAATCAAAGAGAAATTCACCAAGATTAGGAATTTTCCAAAAGTTGAAAAAAAGATATCGTGGAAATTTTGAAACCCTAGAAAAGATAGTGCTAGTTGCATACATGCTAACATTGCCTGCATCCATGAGAGTGCATAATGTTTTTAATGTATCATTATTAAAGAAATGTGTTCCTAACCCTAACCACATAATTTATTTGAATGTGATCCAGGTGGAACATGAAGGGGATTTCCGAGTGGAACCATTACACATCATGGATTGGAAAATAAAATTGCCCATGAACAAGGCCATAGTGATGGTAAAGGTTCAATGGACCTACTATGGTCCTAAATATGCTACATGGGAGCATGAAGAAAACATGCAGGAAGAATACCCATAATGTTTTGTCAATTTTGAAAGAAAAATAATGCAAGACTCCATTTTGAGCAGGTAGAGTTTTGGAACCACATCTCAGAGTCCTAGCCAACATATGATGGGGGCCCTGAAAAATAAATGACACATCCTGATGAATTGAGAATAATGAAGGGGGTACATTCCTTGGGTCAGCGGGTTGAGAGGAATATGAGATTTTTGTTGGAATTGTTGTTGGAGTTGTAAAGTTGCAATTTTTTTTTTCTTAAAGTATTGTGATGTAAAATTGTATATGTATATTGACATAGTGTGCATCAAGGATGACGCATAATTGTAGGGGAGGGAGAATGTAACTTCCCAGATATAGTCCCCAATTTGATTAATGCTTAATGTAGATATAATGTGTGTCTATGGCCAAACGATGTATATGCGAAATGTATTTTTAAGTTTTAATAAAAAAAAGTGATGCCAATTGCTGGGGGATATGGATAGAGATGGTGGATGAATTAATCCACAAGAGAGGGGATGCTCTAGGAGAATGTCTTAGAGAAGGATCCAAGGGGAAATTACCCATGTATGTTAATTCCACCCACGTTCTTGAATTTTATTATCATTATTTATTAAACTCTATCTGCTAATTGAGTGTCCCCAAAGCCAATCATTGAATACATGCAAGAGGGTGGGTGTGAGAAGTCACATCTCATAGTTATTGGGAGCATAGGGGATGAGTAAAATCAGCTTGGGGAAGTGTGTGAGTCAAGAAAGTAAGCCAAATGAGAGGAAATTATTATGGGAAGTTACAACCATTTTAGAGAGTCAAGTTTTTGGCATGAAAAACAAGTAGAGAGCATAAAAGAGAGCTTGGAGTTGGAGAAACCATGGAGGGTGAATTTTGGAGCATGCTAGAACGTTTCTGGAGAGTATTTTGGAGCACAATATTGAAGAGATGGGTTGTCAGGCCTGAAGAGTGAATTATTGTGCGAGTTTCACTATAACAACACATGTTTGTTGTTGTTTGCTGTTAGTTTTCCTAGCAGTGATTTCCTAGAGTTTCCAACAAAAAAATTCTTGGTTACCTATGTTAGAGAGACCTTGATAAATGAATGGTACACCCGAGGGATTGAGATTATTTAAGGGTACATTCATTGGGTTGGTTGTTAGAAAACCAGGATCACTAAGAAATAAAATAAAAACAAATGCGCAAATAAAACAAAGAAGATACATACAACAATAGAGACACATATATACGTGGTTCACCTAGTGTGGGCTATGCCAACCAGATAAATTTCCAGGTCCTTCCTTTTTATTATCTAGCAAAATGAAGGGATATAACCTTCAACACGCTCATTTTAACTTCCTCTTCTTTCTCTCTCAGAATATAATATTTGCAATGATATATAGCCACAATACAATTCCCTCATAAAAGAGGGTTGCCTTCAAGGGAAAAAAACCCTAACATAACTTCTACTGTCAGATCTACAAACTTATAATGAACGGTCCATATTTACTATAAAATTACAATATACATTTACAAGGCAATATTTCCTTTGGGGGCTTATCCCCCGAACCCCCACCGGGGGCCGACTTGCCCCCGAACCCCACAAGGGGGGAAAGCCCCCCCTGCAACTCCCTCGCGTGGAGGAGTGTACATTATTCTAGGGTGTACAATCTTCATGGGGTATAAACATGACTGAAAACAAATACCTATGAATAAGGAATATAACCAGGCTCCACAACCAACATTGGTAAGGTCTAGACAAAGAGAGTTGGTGGAAAATCATGATAGCTATAGGAGAATACTAGTAGGTTGTGGGATTTCTGAGCTGTGAGTGGACAATGAGAGACCACTCTCTTTTGTGGATTGTGATGTAGGAGAATTTCCCATCAGAAATTAGTCATTTTGAGAAGACCTAGGAGGCTATTAGAGTTTACTAAAGAGAGTGAGTTCCCTTAATTAAATTAATGTATTTTCCTAAGTTTGTATGATTCTAGAAGGATATGGTTTGTTTTTCCTAATTGTCATGTAAATGGTTTATTTAAGAAATTAGTTGGGTTAGGTGGATTTTCTTAAGTATGTAGGATTCGATCAAATTGATCATCATCAATTATAGAGAGATGAAATGCTATTGTTGTAGTTAATTAGCAGCTTATATGATTTTAGAGAGAAATTGGGATTAAGTTTCAAATTTGTGGAATGCAAATAGGATCTGGAAGTTTATATTGATTCTCTATATTGTAAAGCTACGAGTATGTAGAGTGGGTGTGGCCAGGGCCAAAATAGTGTGTCCAATTGAGAAGAAATCTATTCAAAGAGACTGTGGCTAATTGGATAGAAATCTAGCCAAGGAGAGAGTATGCCCAAATAGAGAGAAATTTGTCCAACAAGGGAGAGATATTTTCTGAAATTATGTACAATGATCAAATCAATGAAATCATTGTGATTGTGTGTGCATTTCTCTGTTGATGTGTGTGGATGTTGAATAAGTGTGAATGGGAAACTATGTTTCTAAGTGAACCTGTGTTAAACTTGTGCAAAGCAAGGAGGAGAAAATAAAATTTCAAACCTAAAGAGGAATGAGATCGATGAAAAAAGTTCCTATGAACTTCGTTGAAGTGTGAAAGAATGAGGAAGTCATATAAGAATGAAATCTAGAGAAACAATATTGGTGATATCAACAACTAGTTCTAATCGAGGATTTTAGAATTGCAGTGAAAGCAGGATCTAATCCCAACCCTTGATCACTGGTGGACCGATGATTGAGATTTACTGACAGGATTGAAATCATAGAAAATTACAAAACCAAAGGCTATAACTTTAGCAATCAATGGTGGCGATATTATTATAGTGGTCGAGATCAACAGTTTGAGAAGGGGTGCGTGGCGCCTTCCTATTGGAGTTCCATATCGGCTCAGACAATTCTTTTGTATTTATTTTGGAAAACATTATATATCCTATCATGGTTCCATAGCAGGTTTCCATATCGAACCTTGTGATATTGGTAAAGTGTTACATGGTTTATATCTCAGATACCCGGTACTCTAATTTTGTGTTTTTGTGGCATGGTTCCATATCTGACCTCACCAATATTTGTTAAGTGTTGAATATGTTGTGTTTAGGTATTGCAATACAATGATATTATGGTATCATGGTTCCACAATGAGGTTCCATATTGGCCCCAACTATATCACTAAATGTTATATGTGTATTGTATGTGACACACCGATAGGCGATATAGAAATACTAGATATTGTTAGCGCTTGGTTTCGACTTGTGGTTTTATGGAGTTTAGCACCTGAATTTGGTTTAGTGCCCAGGTTTTCAATACTTGGTTCTGTACGTGGATCACTTAGCCCTTGGTGTTAAGTTTGAGATGGACTAGTGTCAGGTTAAGATTTGATATTAAGAAAGGATTAAGAGCTCAAAGAAGTGATTAAACATGATGTTAGGGGTATTAAAGTAGATTCTATGTGCATCAATTGAAAAAGGCGTAAATTATTTGGAACATGAAGGATTTATGTGTTAAATGGATTCCACCCACAATAAGTGATATTTGTTTGAAGTACAAGGGAATTTGAATTACATAGAAGCAGGTTATAAACGACTAGTAAAGGTGATTCAGCATGACCTAACTCCATCAAGTGGTATCAAAGCACAACAATGCTCTTTGGAAAGAGGAAACTAGAATTGAAAGGAATATCCAGGTAAATTATGTGTTTGTACTTTGCAGCTAAACTTTGGAAAAAGTATTTGAGATAAATATTGTAGGAGAGGAAGGAAAAATTCCAAAGAAGAGATGGGTAAGAAAATTGAATTCACATAAGAAAGGGAAAGTCTGCAAATTAGAAATTGTAAAAGGAAGTTTGTGAATATTAATAACAATGTACAAAGGATATAGGTTATGTGAAATTTGGAGGTAAGGTATGTGTTTTGCATTAAAATGATGAAAAATCACATATTTATTGAAAGGAAGACTTCCATGTGTTGGAGTAAAGGGACAAAGTTTAGCAGAGGAACTTTGAAGTTGTAGATTAGAGGCCATTCTAGAAAAGGAGCAAAGTTGGATATAAATGTTTGGAGGACAAGATCTTGGAGCATATCTTGTAGGTAATGAATGCCATATTTTTTAATAACTATGGTAAAGAAATATTTGTGTTTACAGATAAAAAACGAAGAAAGACATTGTGGCAAAACCCTTACAACTAGTAAAGTTGTGATAGAAGAAGGAGAACAATGGAAGTTCTCAAGGGAAAGAGTGAAGAAGTGATCCGGGTGGATATTGGTGGCCACCCGCCTATTCCACTAACACCCCCACCTTTATTTATTTTAGTTTTTCAGTTTCCTTAATTGTAGCACAATTTACTATTTTTGGCAGTTTTTCGGGTCCTGAACTTTCAGAGCCGTTTTGAGGCCCTAAACGACGTTTTTTTTGGGCATCTACAGATCAAAAATATTTATACCATCATGATATTTTCTGCCAAAATTGTAGTCCTCGGATAGATCTTTCTATCTATGTATCATATGGGTCAAACGGAGATAGTATGCCAAAGTTACGACCCCGAGAAATTGATGTACCAATTTACCCTGACGAGGCCCATATTTTGGCATTTCATCTCCTAGGGTTAGGTTTTTTGGATGTTTAGGGTTTCCATTATTTCTGAATAATGGATAGGCCTTCGAGCCTCATTGTAACACAGAGTTCAGAGGCATGTAGCCTCCACATCTCTTCTCAGAGATAAGATACCAGTGCCCTAGCTAGTTTATTTATATTTTGTCTGTAAACAAATTTAAGTTCTTTGATATTAATGGAATGAAGTGTTATTTCTGTAGCATCTTTGTATTCATGGTTATTTTGGTATTCTATTGTGGTACCTCATAAATCCGTGTCAGTGGTATTAAAGTGGTCTTCTCTTTCCCGATCCTTCTTTGCATGTCCCCAATGAGGTCGGGGTATAAGGAGTTAGGACTTGATTTGGTTGAACCTTTGCAAGATCAGCCTCGCAAACCCGATGGCTGCCCATGGGGGAAAAAAATAAAGACGAGGGAGCAGGACATCCTTTCAAAATATTGCGTGAGGAATCCCTTGAAAAACAAAGGAACACAATGATGGATAACTTCACCCAGATCATTCAACAATTTCCCATTGGCGGCGCTTCTGCATCCAACAATGAATCTGGAGGCGAAACCCCTGTTAAGGTACAAGTAAACTTTGACATTCCCATATTTGATGGTCAAATAGATGTAGATGCCGTAGATAAATGGTTGAATCTATTAGAAGGATATTTATCGGTTCATGACTTTTCCGACTGGGAGAAGATTATTTTTTCACTGCTCAAAGATGCCCCCCATGCCAAGGACTGGTGGGAAACCTATTGTGAGAAAAAGGACAAGGAGGAACCCGCCCTGTTCTCCGCTGTACCAACTTGGAATTCTTTTCGAGATTCCATCAAGGAACAATATTATCCCATGGGGAGCTATGAGGACAAGTAAATACAATGGAATATGCTGCGGCAACAAAGGGATCAAGATGTGCATGAGTTGATGAATCTATTCCATACCCTGCGCATAAAGTTGGGTATTAAAGATTGAGAGAAACATTTGGTGTTGAAGTACCGCAGTTGTCTACACAGGTACATTTAGGAGTAAATGGAGTTCCTCGACATCTCCTCACTTGGTATGACATACCGGTATGCTGCCAAGATTGAGTAGAAATTCAAACAAAAGAAGAGAGACTTTGGATCTACGAATCAACAGCAAGCAAAATGTGTCCCCAAACTGCAGACCAAAGGAAAAATACAAGGCATGGAGGCTCAAGAAAACCTGCTAAAGCCGCAAGCAAAAAACAACATCGTGAAGCCGAATAAGGACACATGAAAGTGGTGTGAGTTCCATAAGAGCTCCACTCACAACACAAGTGAGTGTTGGGCCAAAAAATCATTGGTGGTCGAGATGAGGGCTTCTAAATCAGATGCATGCTCTGACATTGAATCAGAACTTGAGAAGGGGAATGACAGAGGGAAGCAGATTATCAATGTGGAGCCCAACACCACCTTTTCCACCACGATGATCCAAAAGAGAGAACCGGAAGATATAGAGGAGGAGGAGCGTCTCTTCCACTCCCAGATGTGGGTAAAGGGTTCCTCACTACAGTTCATCATTGACAGAGGGAGCCAAAATAACCTCATTTCAGTAGAGGTCGTGAATTTATTGGGCTTGCTGACCACAAAACACCCACAACCATACACCACATCTGGGAGTGGAAGAGATTTCCACCACGATGATCCAAAAGGGAGAACCAGAAGATCTAGAGGAGGAGGAGCGTCTCTTCCACTCCCAGATGTGGGTAAAGGGTTCCTCACTACAGTTCATCATTGACAGAGGGAGCCAAAATAACCTCATTTCAGTAGAGGTCGTGAATTTATTGGGCTTGCTGACCACAAAACACCCACAACCATACACCATCGGGTGGCTTCACCAAGGGCGAGATCTTCATGTCAACCAACAATGTCACCTTCCCTACAACATCAAGACCTTCATCGATGAGGTATTATGTGACATTGCTCCTCTTGATGTTTGTGAGGTATTATTAGGCCAACCATACTTGTGGAAGCGACATGATGTGTATGAGCCCGACCTCGCACTGTTATTGTTACCTTGGGAAATAAGTTGTATAGGATACCATAGGTACCACCACCCGTCGCTATCTCTTTGGTTACTGCAAAACAATGCAGTAAGCTAATTTCCAAAACCAAAAAAATGGTTTGCCTGATGATCCGCCCTCAGGGAAAGAAGAAGACTATGGCCACGACCTCCAGACAGGGCTCATCCACATGATAACAATGAATGGACAAGGTCATGGAGGAGTACCATAACATATTCACCTCACCCGTAGGGGTGCCTCTGCACTGTCAGGTGAATCACCCCATCGATCTAACCCCAGGTGCATCGTTTCCCAATGGACCAATCTATCGATGCTCTATTATGGAGAATGATGAAATCAAGTGACATATTTAGGAGCTACTGTAGAAAGGTCACATCCTGCCAAGTTCATCGCCCTATGGGATCCCGATAGTGTTGGTGTAGAAGAAGGATGGGACTTGGAGACTCTGTATTGACTATCGAGCGTTGAACAAGATCACCGTCCAGAATAGGTAGCCAATCCCAGAGATTGATGACCTTCTAGATCAAATAAAAGGGGAGAATTATTTCAACAAGATTGAATTAAAGTCCAGGTATCACCAGGTACCAATCGAATTGTCCGATGTGTGGAATATTTACTTCAAAGCCAAGGAGGGCCTTTTCGAATGGCTGGTCATGCCTTTCGTGTTGACGAATTCTCCCACGGCCTTCATGAGGATGATGGACGACATCTTGCGGCCATTCACCAACTCATTTGTAGTAGTGTACTTGGATGGGATCCTGATCTTCAACCAGACTTGGGAAGAGCACCTCCACCACATCCGACGGGTCCTCCAAACACTGTGGAAACACAAGTTCTGTGCCAATTTGGAGAAGTGCACTTTTGGCATGAACCAGGTTCAATATCTGAGATAGATTATTGATGAGCATGGGGTGCATGTGGATCCAACCAAGATCCAAGTCATCCGAGATTGGCCAGCCTCGACCACTCTAACAGAGCTTCACAACTTTCCGGGTCTTGCTAATTTCTATTGTAGGTTCATGTTGGGATTCTCTCATATCACTTGGCCCTTGAGTCAAGTCACCAAGGGAGGAGAGAAAGAAAAATTGTTTTGGTCGAAATATCAATAGAAGGCATTCGCAGAATTGAAACATCGCCTCTTTTGCACCCCATTGCTCACATTACCAGACTTGCAACAACCATTTGAGATCAAGACAGATGCCTCTGAATATGCTATTGGGGTAGTTCTTACTCAACAGGGGCATTCATTGGCATATCACAGTGCAACATTTTTCGACACAGTCTGAAAGTATCCCACTTATGACAAAGAAATGTATTCCATTGTGCAGGCTTGCCGACAGTGGAAGCATTACATTTTGGGGAAGGAAATAATCATCCACATATACCACCGACCCCTGCAGTTCATACAAACACAAGGGAAGTTGCAGAATGATCACCATTGGAAGTGGTCCACATATATGAAATAGTTTCATTTGAACATCAAGTACAATAAGGGCAGAACCAATAATGTTGAATATTGCCTCAACCGACCACCGATCGTGGCGATAACCACCGTGCTCAACTCTTGTGGGAACAAGAATTCTGATTGGTCGCTTCTCTACAAGAGTGATCCAGATTTCGACCACACATACAAGATGCTCTTGGAGGGTAACCGAGTTCCAAATTTTCACCTCTAGGATGCACTACTATGTCACATGGGACACCTTTGTGTTCCTTCAAGTGAGCATGCCAATATTATTTGGGAAGCACACTATAGTCGGGTCGTTGGGCATTTTGGGGTTGAGAAAACAGTGGCAGTACTGAAAAAGTATTTCTATTGGCCAAACCTTCGACAGGATGTCGGGAAGTACATCATATCCTACACTGCCTGCATCATTACCAAACCGACCATCAAGAAGGAAGGCATATATACTCCACTTCCTACCCCTAGTCAACCTAGGGAATCCATCTCCATGGATTACATGTCGGGCCTTCCTTCTACTAAGAATGACAACGACTATGTTTTCGTGGTCGTCGACAGATTCTCGAAAATGGCCATTATGTCGACCTGGAAGAAGAATATCACAACAGAAGCCACTGATAAACTCTTATTTGAGCGAGTGTGGGTACACTTTGGGATCCCACAGTCTATCATATCAGATCAAGGCAGTAGGTTCCTCAGTACATTTTTTTCCAACCTCTAGTCAATGATGGACACCAATCTCACCAAGTCCACAACTTTCCATCCCCAAACTGATGGCCAGACAAAGGTCGTCAATAGGATGATCGTACACATTTTGTGCATGTACAACTCAAATAATCCACACACATGGGATGAGAGCCTCCCCTATGTGCAACATAGCTATAACTAGGCCCTCCACAACTCAACCGACCATAACCCCTTTCAGGTGGGCTTGGGATTCTAACCACTATGTCCCATTGACGTAGCCATACCATTTGCAACTACTTAGGCTGATTCAACTCATGTCCAGTCTGAAGCTGCCAAGGGGACCAGCTTCATTGAGCACATTCAACACATTCACCAATAGGTTCATGACATATTGGACAGAGACAATGCTAAGGTACAATCAAGGACATGATCAACATCGAGTGTAACACAACTTCCCAGTGGGCGACAAAGTGTGGCTACATTTGTAGAAGGAGCGCCTTGCTGGACCCCACCGCAAGCTTCAACCACTCCAATATGGGCCATACACCATCACCAAGGCTATAGGGGACAATGCATTCGAGCTCAGTATCCCACCATTCCTTTTTATGCACCCAGTGTTCAATGTGGATCGCCTTCGGCCTTACTTTCCACCTCTACTGGACACATCCAACATGGAAAAACAACTCATACCAACAAAGTTAAACCCAGACTACATCGAACAAGCCACAACTGATCGAATTATGGACACACAGATCAAGAACACCTGCCAACAGAGGATCCAACTATATCGAGTTGTCAAAGCAGGCCAACTCCTTCACCAGGGCAAGTGGCTCACTAGGGACCAAGTTCATTAGAAGTTTCCTCATCTCATGGAGGAACTCAACACAATGGGGACCATTGATTCCTAAGGGGGGAGGAATGATCTAGGTGGATATTGGTGGCCACCCACCTATTCCACTTGGACCCCCACCATTGTTTCTTTCAGATTTTCAGTTTCCTTAATTGTAGCACAATTTACTATTTTTGGCAGTTTTTCAGGTCTTGAACTTCCAAAGCCGTTTTGAGGCCCTAAACGACATTTTTTGGGCATCTACTGATCGTAAGGCAATATCATATTATTTATTTCCAAAAATTGTATTCCTC